>VUQR01006735.1:11701-22000 GCA_015108515.1 Hemichromis elongatus | reverse complement strand
GATACTAGCTTGTCACATCAAGTGCAGGTGTTCCCAGGTGCTGGTAGTCGTCTCCATCAGTGTACTTCACAAACAACCTGGCCATACTGTATGTATTCAGCTGTGACTGAACAGTGAATCATTGTTGAAACAAAAGAAAACGAACCCTGTCAGAGCCCAGTCAAGGTTGCCTGATGAATGCATCCTATTAAATCCGGAGAAGGTTGTGTCGTTTTTTCCCCCCCTTCATGGCACCATGTTGTGTGTCACACCATCCTGTGACATGCAGCTCGTTTGGCGCGACTCAGGGGATCTCTAATACCCCTGCAGCTTTCATAATGAACATGTGGCTTCTCTCTCTTGGGCACAATTTAGCGTAATTCATAAGCCGAGGACGGGGCATTAGCCAGATGGTGCTGTGGGTGGCATCCTTTCTCTGGCCATCCATTAGAACTGTGTTGGTGACAAAATTCCAATGTGAGGAGACAGACAAGGTATCCGCTTTCAGTACCCATCCAACTGTTTGTTTTGGTGTTTGTGCAGTGAGGTTGCAATAAGTGGATAACTGAGATCTCTTGAACGCTGGCTCTCTCCAGGGAGACAAGTTAAATTAGAGAAATGAATAAATTCAGGAATATATTTAGATACAGTGAAGGTATGCTGAAATTTATGATCCCTTCCTAGCTAACCTACAAAATGTTCCTAAAAGAAAACTAAAGACTGCAAGCCACAGGGACTTAAGAAAAGCTAGAAATATAAATATATGCCACATTAATATGTTATGTTTCCCCTCTTTAATTACTGCAACTAAACAAAAACAAATTAATCTTTCAGTGACCCTTTTTGTCACAGCAATAACTGCATTCTCATAAAGACTCACAACATTTCTCTCACAAATACAAACAGCATTAATTCACCTTTATTTCAGACATTTAAAAAAATCATTAAAAACATTAGAAAACTTTTTTTACTTGTACCTTTACTTTTCAGATCCCAGATATAAAGGATCATACCTGTGTTTTATCATGTGAGAAGAGATCGCCTTCCCCCAAGAAAATGCCATCCTCCTCCTTTTTACCTCACGCCTCATCTCCTGAGCTGAAGTCATGGCTGTGACACGTGACAATGTGCATAAACATGCTTATTTATTACTGGTACGCAATACAGTTACTTATTATCAGCAGATTAGACATGGCACCGTCCAGTCTTTAGACAGCTGACAACGAGCTAGCTAAACATCAACAGCTGGTTATAAGCTAACTAAATGCCATCAGTGTTAACCTTGAGTGCCCTACAGTCTGATAAACAATCTGATAGCCTTCTCATATTGTATTGGATGAGAATTTATTTGCTAAATGTCCAAGTCCAACAATGTCAGATGCACTTCAAAGAAAGTTTAGCCTGGCTAACAGGCTAACAGAGGGTAACAACAACTAACAATAGCAAATAGCAAATTGAAGTATATATACATATTTAATTCTAGGAGATGGAGATGGTGCATTACCTTTCCAACACCAAATGACAGCCATACAAAGTTTGATGTTAGTAGAGAACACAGCAGAAAAACATCAGATGGGAAGAGTTTGGTGGAGACCAAAATTGAGGAAAATGATTCCCCAAACTCAAAATGAATAATAACACCATCAACTCTATGTAATATTTGGAAACATTATTTGATCATTGTTATCATGTTAAAACACTTTATTAACCTGGAAATATCCGACCTAAATGAGAAACCTCTTGTACAGTTGCTGTAATAGCTTAAGGCAAAGATCTTGCTGGTGTACTTGACCCTTCTTGACCCTTCTTACATGTAAAAAAATCCAGGCTCAGACTATACAATCTTTTTGTTAAATTGAATAGAGCCCTGCGTTGATGGGGCCATAACTGGGCTTGTCATTAATCCTGTATTTTACTAATTCATCAAATTCATCTGAACTTCTAGTCTGTGTTTGACATCAAATCAGTTTATAAATAATTGACAGGGCAGCAGAACAACAGGGTGGCAATGTTATATTTCACTGTAAATGAAAAATAACATTTTCTTATATTCTAAATATAATGGGCACCTAGAGGGTATATCAGAAATAAGGAAAAAATTACACTGAACTATGTACACGGTACGTGCGTTTTATATGCAGGTGCTGACTCAGATTGAGTGCTTGTTAAAAAATTATATAATAAGTACATCTAGATTCCATTCTACTGAGTAGCTGACATTTTTAAGTGTAGATTATGACAACAGATAAACGTCATACAGTTGAATGAAAAGAAAAGTCAAACCAAATCTTTTTGCCAGGTTTAAACTGCTGGCGTAAGACCTGATTTCCTCAAAAAAACTAAATAGCATTGCGATTAGTCTGGATTTCACATGGTATTGATGGCTGTGATGAAAGTGCTTCATACAGATATCTATACAATATCCTTTCTTTTGTTATTTGGGGCTTTTAAATATCAAATGTTACTCAAGCCTGGTTTAGCATTTAAAGTAACTTCTCAACATTAGCATGTCAACTTTGAAATAATTCTTTATATGCCATCTGGGTAACCCCCATGGGTTATTTTGTTCACAAACAGTTTTCTCAGTTCAAGAGTTCATTGACTTTTTCCAACCTACGCTGTAAATGCTTACTGAGTGGGTTTGGTACATTTGTCTGTGTATTATTTGCTTAGACTGTGTTTGTGTTTAGACTGTGTTTGTCTATAAAGTGGTGTAGATGAAGAGCAATGCTGTAAAATGAAAAAGTCAGTAAAAACACAGTACAATGCACTGTTTCAAAATTAAGGAATTTTCCATGCAATTTTTAATGTATTTTTGTTTTAGCCACAAATTGATTTTTATGTACTATTTCTGGAATATTTTAAATTCAGGTTTCTGGCAATAAATTAAATAGTGTAATGCTTTTATAAGGTATTGTAGGTGCCTAAATACAAAAAATTAGCAATTTTATCACATTGGTAGGTGGTTGCTAGGCACCCTGATGGGGTAATACTACCTGATATAGACACGAACCTTCAACCTTTGTCTAAGATTGAATGCAGAACTCCTGATCGTGTCAGAGTATTATAGTAATACACCGGATTATATTATCTGCCGTATTTTAAGCTTGTGATCAGGGACATCTTCTCCCTTCATTAACAACTCTTTTGAACACATATTGAAAGTTCCCTTTGACAGCTACCAAACACAATTTCAACACTTCTTTTGCTTTTAATGAGAAAACAGGCTGTGCCTCCTAAAAACGATAATGCAATATTTTGTTGAACACCCTGAATTAAAGCTAAAAGTTTTAATCAGATATTGAATCCACTGTGCGGATGAGACATAATCAGTTCTCCCTCTTTTGGATGTATATAAAAGCCCCCAGTTATTTCAGCTACTTCTATACCGACAAACACGTAGGAGAGAATAGATATACATATCAGTAACAAACATAAAGACATTTGTACGCTCACAAAAGACACACACACACACACATTCTGATCAGCAACTCAGCCTTGCGTGGCTCTCACTTCGTCAGCGGAGGTGTCAGGGTCCCCATGGCAACTGTATAATGGGGCAGGCCTAATTCAATCCCAGGGGCGAATGGTGGGTCTGGCGGGGACGCAGAGGGAGAATTGGTCTAGGTCTGAAACCTATTCAAGTCAGGGCTGATGCACTTTAGCTGCTGCCTGCTCAGTCACCGAGGAGAAAACATTCTGTCTACAACTGCACCCAACTTTTGCATCTACTCCAAAAATCTTTTCTTTCCTCTCTGCTCGTCTTTCTTTTAGTCGTCCTCTAATTTATTTTATTTTTCAACTCCTCTGTTTATTCACTTACTTTTCACCAACTACGCTTCCTTGCCTTTCTCTTCCTCTTCACTTCCCCCTTTATCTTTCTCTTGCTTTGGTCTCTATTCAATCAATACCTCATACACTCTCAGTCCCCCCCGCCCCCTCTCTGACATTCAGGAACCTGATAGGATTTCATTAGTACCTCTGGATCTTGTTGTATTATTGTTATCCCTCCCTGAAGTAGACAGGGATTAGCGCTGGGGCTGGAGACAACTTAAAGTAATAAGCTTGGATCCAGCAGTCCACATTCACACACACACACACATGCTCACACACTCATGCATGCACGACTGCGAGCGGGGAAAGGCTTCACATGCAAAAAAGGCAGTGGGTGGGGGCGTGGGCATCACACTATTCCCATATTGTTACCATACCAAACCAATCACACAGCTTCATACATGCAGCCCAGAGAGAGAAAGCATGGCTCGCAGCTTGTTACTGAGGGAACTTACAGGGGGGTGAATAGTGTGTAACTCCTGTCACTGGTTCTGCATATAGAAAGGTCTGGGACTGGCCTGGGGCTATCTATATTTGCAGATGGGGGAGGGGAGGAAGGAAGTGGGTAGATTTGCATCCCTTTGACTCTATATCTCTAAGAACCAAGAGGAGAAGAGAGACTGTGTGAAAACACACACACACACAAAACTATACGCAGAAAGCTGTTGGTAGGTAGGTAGGTGTTGCTGATTGGTGTTGTCAGGCTCAACTCATGCAAGCGTTTAATCCAATCTGATTTACATACTGTAGTGTTCACCACAGTTGCACTTGACGTAAAGTGTTTTTCAGTAATACAAGCCCGGCCACACTCATGAGAGGGAAAAATGTAGAGGCGAGGCAGCGCTGTTCACACAACTGTGCACAGGCTCAGAGACTGGCCATTACACTGACTTGAATAGATTTCTTGTGTGCATGAATGGCCCAGTGAGAAGTAAAAAAAAAAAAAAGTGTTTCCTCTCCATGGGTTCATATTGATATTCATAGTGCCTCTCCACACCGAGAGCACAAATGTCAGTGAAAACGGCCTTGATATATGCTCTAATTCTCTCCTCTTCCTGTCGCTCCATCCTTCTTTTTCTCTGTCTCTCTTCCCCTTTCTTTGTTCCCATTCGCCGGACGCATGGTGCCTGCCGCTGCCGGATAGGGGAAAAAAAAGAAAGAAGAAGAAGCAGCAGTGAACGGATGATGGAGGGAGTGGGAACATTATGCTGTTACTCATTTAGGCTTTTAATCAAGCACCAGTGAAATGTTAAAGCTATCTCTTCCTGTGAAGCCTGCCTCACCTTTATGTGGAGTTGTTCACTCTCTCAGCGTGCAACCCCAGATCCTCTGAGCGTGTTGCACATCCTATTAAATGTCACATTACCTAGAAGCTGAAACTCTCTTTGGCTCTGAGGGTTGTTTTTTTTCCTGCAAGCCCAAAAGAATATATCTCAGATTCTTTCCCTTTAGCATCTTTATCAAGGTCTGCACATTTTTTCCCCCCATTGTGGTACCACAGAATATCCAATTCACATGCTTTGTGAGCATGGTTTCCTCTTACATGTGTGCCTTATGTCAATGAAATATATAAGATGGGGAAAAGAGAAGTCAAGTGAGTTTCCCCCCATTTCCCGGCAATCGCTGTGATGTTATAAACACTTTCAGGGAGATTTAGAGCCTTTTGGAAAGGCATCCGGCAGAGTGTTGGAAAAAACTGTGAGAAATTAAGGAAAAGTATTCCTGGGGTGGGAACAGCTGGGGCACAGGTGCATAAATCTCTGTATATTTGTTAATTGTCTTTGGAAATAACTGGATGACAGCACTTTTGGCTTATTTGTGCTGCTTTGGCTGCCAGGTAGGAATGGTGTTGTTTTTTCTTATCAGTGTGACATTTTGTTTCAACATCCTGACGTCTTCCCAAAAAGCTACCTTAACAGCAACATGTTTGCTCTTAGGTGCTGGGAAAGTTTATCATTCATGAGTCATGAAGTGCAATTCAGTAAAAATCATAAGGATAAAACAAACACCAGATGAGGCCCTGCAGAGCAGTTGCATATTCCAGGGCACAGCTTCCCCCAATCTGGTGGTAGTTCAAATGACATTTGGCTGACTTGTTATACATAGCTCAATATATTCCAATAGCTTATAATGATTACCGATATTGGAACCAATAAAACATTTGTGGGCCAGAAATTGTGAAAGAATAAAATTAAATGATGTGTGTAACTTTGTTCTAACATTTTATGTCCCTCGGAGGCTCGTTCCGCTCTGCCTGAAAACGGTGGGAATGTCAAAAGAGGTAAAAAAGATGGCACCGCAGTGTGTGCTCAGGGTGTAAGTTATGGCTGTAACTTTCTCACTCTGTCAGGCGCTTTAACCGTCTGTCCTGGAGGACACATTAACTTGGTATCCTTAAATAAAGTCCTTTAAATAAAGCTGGGGGAGTTAAATAATGAGAAAGCTGCTCCCACTGTCCTTTCTGCTTTTAAATGAACCTCTGCCTTTCTTATTAATGTCCCCTTATCGCTCATCATGGCCACTGACCCGCTGCTGTAACCCCTTCCCACTCAACCACATGAGAAGCTCCGGCAAGTGGTCGGCACAGAAGTAATTGAGGGCAATTTTCAAATTAAAATTTAAACCCCTCGTCCATCTTTGTGCGATGGGAGAGGGGTGGTGTAGGAGAGGGGGTTTTTCGGGGGGAGGTAGTGGCTGATGACTTGATCAGGTTTTGCGAGTCGGGCAGGTACTCAGGCTGGGAGAGGTGGGATGATGAACGAGGGACATTAATCTCTGTGACAGAGAGAGAGGAGTTAGCAGCGGTGATAGCACCGCTAACGGCTTTAATTAGCATTTAATCAGATGCCTCGGGGCCGATGGAGGGGGAGAGAGGAGATCAAAATCCAACGGCCTTCTGTAAGGAGAGGAGAAAAGGAAGTCAGTCCCTGTGGTAGCGCGGCCGATGCTGAAGGCTGTGCTGAAGAACACATGTCTGTGATCCTCTTTTTGTACTCCTGTAATGATGGCAAGCTCAGTGCACCACAAAGGCCCCAGACCCTGTGCAGAATAAGGTAGTGAGTAGGAATACAGAATGTGCTCTCGTATACTGTAAATGCTCAGGCTGTGAGCTTTTCCTAGACAGATGCTGGAAGTGCTGAAAAGATCACTGAAAAAGCATACTATTTGCAGTGATATTAAAAATACAAGGATCAAATTCTGGGGGTCTAAAAGCATTTTCATATATCCTTCTGCACGATCGTTCTTTGAGTCCCAGATATACCAGCAAATAAAGATAATAGATATTTTTTTGCATAATGTTAGCTGACTTGCAGTATTTCAAGGGCTGGATGGGTGTGACGCTCACTTTTCCAGTAATTCTAATAAGCACTCAAAAGCCCATAAAATGTAGGGAAAATCAAAGATCAAAAAACATTTAAGACATTGCTTTTGCAGGTCACTTTTAGATTCTGGATGAGTTCTGTGAGTTGCATTGCAACTTTTTTCCCACAAGCACTGAAGGTTTTTGAAGCTGCTGCAGCTCCTGTTCACCAATGTTTCTTCTCCATTGCAATGGTGCTCCAGGCTCCAGGGTCTTACAGTGTTCAGAGCCGTCTGCAATAGTAAACTATACAACATTTCTGTGACCCACAAAAATCAACCATGTGCCTGCAAGGATAAAATGTGAGGCCAATGGAAAAAACAATACCTTTTAAACCTAATAATATTTCAGCATCTTTCCACAGCTAAACAGTGCACTCAAAATTATGTGAAAATTCCATGTAAAGGATATAGACATGTAAATATAGAAAGTTTACAGTAACCCCAAATCAAAGGAAAACAACTTAGTTTGAAGCTGTCCATCATGTACCATTAGCGTGCATTTGAAGTGATTCTCTAAGTGGAGACATGAAACAAAATATATTCCCTCCGTTAATCTTTTAGTGAGTTGGCACAGTGCTAAAGTAGCTAGCACTGGTATCTCACAACAAGAACTTCCTGGATTCAAATCCGGGCCTTTCTGTGTTCTGGCTCACTCCCAAGGTGCAAAGCCATGGGTGCTAGGTTAATGGGTGACCTGTCCTGGTCTATGACGGCGGGAAAAGTCAGGAGCAACCTGTGACTGTGAATTGGATAAGAACTAAGAAAATAAACAGTGGTTGAAAAAGTTGTTTAAACAGCAGGTTCTAAAATCTTCCCATAGGTGCTCAGTTGGGTTGCGATAAAACTGAAAATGCTATAAAATTGTTATCAAAGTCATTAAAAGTGAAACCGCACAATCCAATCGTGCTTTTTGGATCGGTGCGCTCAGATCAGAACGCAAATAATTCATCAAAGGAAAATGTGATTGCCCAGAAACACATTGCAATAATTTGCAGTGACTGTTACCTCTAAAGCAGGAAGAAGTAGAAGTAGTTCATTTTCCCAAAGGACATGACAAACTGGGACTGTTGTGGAGGGTGTGGACCAATAACCTGAGCTCAATTCAATTTACTTTAACTCAAATGTATTTATGTAACACCAAACAGCAGTCACCTCAACAGGGCTTATATTGTAAGGCAAGACTCTACAGTAATAAAGAAACAAACCCAACAATCGAACATCTACCTATTAGCAAGCACTTGGTGACTGTGGGAAGGAAAAATTCCTCTTTAACAGAGAGAAATCTCCAGCAGAACCAGGCTCAGACTGGGGCAGCCATCTACCACATCTGGATGGGGCTGAGGGGAGGAAGACAGAACAAGAGACACACTGTGGTAGAAAGCCAATTGCACTAAATATGAATATATGTCTTATTGGTTCAGCCCAGTTTTGAATGCAATCTGTTGGAAAAATTAATTGCCCACCTCTCATCCAGGGGAACAACTGGAGGTTGTTCCAGGTTTTCCCTTTATTTTGTCACTTGTCTTCTGGACAACAGGTAAGAAACTGTCCATTTTTCCTACAAAACTGGGATGATTTGTGAGCAAGACATGGTGTAACATGCTGCTGTCAGTGTACTCTACTGGGAAGCTGTACAGAAGCATTCTTGTCTGCAGGTTACAACTTTAATATAAAGTGTACAATTTTTTGCTTGGCAGCGATCGCCCACAACTATAAGCTGTCTTACACAGCACATTTAAAACTCAGAAACAGTTGAGGTTTGACTTTCTATAGGTGAAATAAAAAGCATATTGAATTTACAGTCTGACAAAAAAAAGGCACGGCCTTGTCAAAGTCTTGATGTGATGTGAAGTCGTGGCACAGCGTGTGTGTGAGAGAGATAAAAAGACAGAATTAATACCCTAGATGGGATTTTTGATGGTGATGGTGAGGAAGAGGGCTTTTGGCATGAAAGGGGCCAGTGTGTGATCATGATGTCATTAGAAGTATACAGTGAGACAGACTGGAGGAGGCTGCTGTAACGTGCTACACCCAAGGGACGTCATTACCAGCTGAAACTGAGCAGGGACCTGAGCACAGGTCAGGCACACGGGAAGCGTGTATCTCCTACAAACGCATGCAAGCAAGTGTATTCTTACTCGCATGTGTACAAACTTGCATGAGTGTGTTCCTCCTTCAGCGCACACACCATTTCTCACAGGATGGCATCCATAAGATAACAAATGGACAGAGCTGCCTGGCCTCTGACAGCAGAGCGGCGCTTTTGTTGGTGAACCTGACGAATTCCTCAATATCTAAGTGGACACCTCTACAGACAAATGCACCTCATTAATGAGTGCACACAGATGGACAACACACACAAACACACACACAGATGCAGACTGCAAGCTCGTGCTGTGCTAAGTTGCAGTGTGTATACCAGTGTAGCCGTCTGCGCTTCATTACTGTTCACACACAGACAGTTGCAGTGTTTTTGTGTCAATGTTTAATGAGGGGCTGGGAGTCTGGGGACCTTACTGCTGTCAGGAGCTCCTGTAGTCTGAAGCTACCACCTGTTCCCATCCGCTCCCTAAAGACCTTAACGCACACACACACACAGGCAGACACACACGTGCACATTAAAATACATGCAGACACGCAGAGGCATGCAAACAAGGAGCAGCACACACCATAACATGCCTGCACAAACACACACACTTGACAAACTGCATACACTGATTTAGTCATCCTGTGGCACCACTGTCAGTGTTGGATACATGTAAACAGGTTATTGTGGTTGGCTGAGCCTGGCTGCCTGACAGAAGCTACAAAGACCATGGGAATATCAATTGATACATTTCATATTCTTCGTCAGCTCGCCCGGGATGACAGCGTGAAAGCTGCTGCCAGCGAGAGTGATCCCTCTCTGCCTTTTTCTGACATCGCCGTTTGATGGAGATCTGAACCGTCCTGACTGATCGTCTCTCGCCGATACGCCGAGCAGCAAGCGCCGTCAAGCTCAGGGACCGCGTCACATAATGATCTACGACAGACCTTCTCAGAGAAAAGTGCAGCTGTAAAATAAATAAATAAATAAAAAATTAAATAAATAAAAGAAATGCTTCCCGTTTTTGGCAGGCTGTG
>VUQR01006734.1:101567-112736 GCA_015108515.1 Hemichromis elongatus | reverse complement strand
TAAATATTTGCATTGCTGTGTAGTTATGCCTGTATTACAGTTACCTTAGAAGGCGACACAAATCAGATGGGATTTTTAAAAGTATCAACAATACCCGAATTAGGTAAATTCAAAATACCAGACAATATTATTTTCATTCAGACACAGAAACATAAACAGGTTAGCCACTCTGATTTATTCACACTCTGCATGACTCTGCTTGAGGCAGCGCGTTGCTCTCTTTGTAGCATTCACAGTATGCGTTCTCAACAGCGAAGCCACAGAATCCTCTTTGGTGGACAAACTAGGCAACTTGTACGCACAACGTGGTTGAAGAGTGTCTCTATGTTTTAAATTCTTCATTCATCAGTTGTTAAAAATGGCAATATAGCAGGAAATATCTAATATTGGCAAAAATCGGTCAGGTTTCACTACAGGCATGTAATTACGTAATTTCAATGCGATGTTGCTAAAATTAGAAAAATCCAGTTTCAGGTTATCAGGTTCTTCTAAAAGCTCCCTGAAAAGTCTTCAACTGATCCAAAATGCTGCAGCCAGAGTACTAACTTGGTTACATCCACAATTCAGGGTAAAATCCTTCTTCTCTCAAATGTATTAATGATCAGGCCCCAACGTGTCTTAAAAGTCTTGTATGTAGTATGGTTTCTCAATACAGCACTTTGCTCTCAGATGGCAGGCTCAGTTGTTTCTAAAAGTAGAACGTAAGGCAAAGCCTGTGGAACCAGCGTCCAGTTTGGATTTACGAGATTGGCCTGTGATTGATAAGTCATTAATCAACGATCGAGTGGAAAATACCACAGCTGATCGAGGTTTATGAAATGAGCTTCGTTTTTTATTCAATGTGACTCATAACGGGTGACTAACATAATGAGACAACAAACTCAACAGCAAAGACTTTATAGACATAAGGGAAGAAAGCCTTTTCACCCTGACTCACTTCTGTAAGACTGGAAGTCACAACTGTTGCCATCTGGTGGCCTCCAGATTGCAGGACGGTGGAAGCTATGTCCACGTTTCTTACCGTCTATATAACAAACGAGAGAAAAATGTATTTGAAAAAAAGAAATGATTGCATCGACTATTCGATTTTTTCATAATTTGGGCCTACTCAGGTATTTAAAAAAATGTCCATTGTTGAATAAATCCCCACGCCCACGTTATTCCAAAAATTGTGCAGAAAAAGGAATCACAAATCGCAATGTTATCCCTCCAAATATGCAGCATGTGCCTGGTGTACTAGCCCATGATATTACTATACTGTCAAAAAACCTCAGTCTTATGTAGCAGCTCAATAATGCTGTACGTGGTCAAACTTACCTCTGACAGAAACACTGAAAGATTTTCACTCATTAGAGGATAAATCACTACACTATGCGGCTGAGCAGTCTGCAAAGACTTTGCTTCTATCTACCTCTTAAGTTCAAATATTTGGTTTGACACCCTGAAGAAGATTTAAAAAAAAAAAATCACATCTTAAAACAAATTAAGGAGGAAATATGCACCAACATATTTCCTTGTAACAGCTTCTTAAAAGTGAGTATGGTTCTTTCCCACTTTACACTTTGTATTTGCTTTGATGCTGTTTATTAGCAAGTGAATAATAAGACGGATAGGTTTGCAGCAACTCATTCATAAACACTGACTATATGACAGACATAAGACACACAACAAACTCTAAAAATGTTTATGCTAGTGATATGCTCGAGGGGGCGTGGCCTTCACCCTGTACTTATACTAATTGCATTGCATACAAGCAAAGTGAGCACAAGTGCAAGACTATAACACAGCAGGAAGCTGAGAATGTGATTTAAAAAAAACAACAACAAAAAGACTGTGTGTGTATGTGTGCGCGCGCGTTTCGAGTGTGTGTATATCTCAGTTTCAAGTGGACAAGATGCTCCGCTAATATGATTGCGGCTACAATCACAGTTTAGCAAACACTAGCTAACGGTGTCAAAACAGACGCCGAGTCTGCCAGGAGGCGATTTGAATTTTCAAAATAAAAGCCAAGTGAACCTGACAAATCATTTGAAACAAATGGGGCACGTTAATGTGTGACAACTACTGACGGCTTTAAAACACGGTTGTTACCTACAACTTGCGCGACATAAAGTGGTTATTACTATTATGTGACTATAATAGCCACTTGTACTAGTCATCATGTATATTCATGTGTTATTCACAACTATTACTGGTAGGCCTGTGGTTCTTTTTGAGAAAGTTAACTTTCTGAAGTGCATTGCAGTCGGAGTTTTTACCAATCTGCATAAATACTACGAGAGAAATATACAAAAAAAGAACATTGTCAATTTACTTCATTTATTTTGAAGCCGACGTATTCTCATTTCCGTTTTGACCGCGGACTAGCTGCTGCACTTTGACGCAGCTGCTCCATGGGAGCTAACTGGCATTAGCTCCCAAGCTAGCGATAGCTGAGACAACACGGCGCTCTTAGTTGGTTTGTTTGTCGTTTCCAGTGTCGAGATAGCAACATAACCAGACACGAATATACACAACACGGTTAGCGTTACCACACACAGCGGGCGAAGGCAGTTTACCTTCTCGGTTGAGGCCTGTGATAACGAATGGGCCTCGGGTCGCAAACAGCTCAGCTGACAAAGCAGTTGGGAGACAGCGGTGTGCCCTGCCGCTCTTCTCCGCTCCCTTCACATTCCTCGCTCTTTGGGCAGTTGTCAGCCTGCCAGCCGCCAAAAGTCGCACTGTAATTAACGCTCACATGAATTCACATTACAGCAGGCTGGTGTTTAAAGTTGCCGAGGTGCAGTTTTTATTCCTTTGTGCTCCCCGCTGTCCTTTCTGCGCTGTATTTGTACCCCCACAATGCAACGCGCATCTCCCACTGTACTGTACAGTACTGTAAGAAACAGGAAGTCTCACATTAAGCTGTATACGCACACCTCGGGGGCAGCTTGGGGGTCCCCACTGTTGTGTGAAGTTTATATTTTCTCTGTAGAGCTGTTCATAGAATCACAGCATGTGCAAATCTGCTGCCTCCCCTCTTGTCTTTATATTGTCACATCTATTATTTAAAGTAATCTTTTACTTACAAGCTGTGCAAGCTCTAGTTCTTTCTGTAAAGACTCATTTTGACAGAATACTGTTGATGATTATGAAAGTTGCACAATCACACCATGCAAATCTTTGATTCAGTCAGCTGTTAATGTCTAATGTCGAGATTCTTAAGCATTAATTTAAGATGCCATGTTTCTCTGTCACTTACCTAATGGGCCGACTGCACACTTCCAAGTTAGCAGTGTTGAACTACGCAATGAGATAAAGGCAAAAAGATAAGTCCAAACTCTTTTTCAAAATGATCCTAATTACTCTCTGAGACATAAGATATAAACATGTAAAAAGGAAATTACACCCTCTTTACATGTGTATTTATAGATAATATGCATGCCAGTTCATGATGTGGTTTAAGAAAGGTTGCTTATGCTTGAAGCAACCTGTCAAAGTTGGCTGCCCGATTTTGTCGAGCATCTCCTCTGGACCTGACCCAGAATAGACACAAACATCACACACAGTACAAACGACTCTTCTAATAAAATAATACGTTGAAGGTACTTAGAGAATGTGCACTAATGTGCAATAACTCAAGAACAAGGCAACGTAGAATTTTCAAATCAATACCATGGTTGCATCTGCTGAAAACCTCTGTAAGGTTTAAATCTCAGGGAGCTTGACTTCAAGGTCAGAGCTCAGTTTTTCTAAAGAAAACACACATAAACAAACAACAATTAGATAATGCTTAAAGCTGGTTTATTTAATTAACATCAAGTCTGACAGAAGGACTGATGTGATGGTAAGGTGTTTGCTGCTCCGCTTTGATTTTTTTTTTTTTTTAGGTTTTTTTGAAATTTTCATAAGAATTTCTAATTTCCCTAGAATTTTGGCCACCCCAACTATCAGGTGATTCCCTATGAGCAAGCAATTAGCAACAGTGGTGAGGGAAAATTCCCTTCCAGGAAGAAACCTTAGACAGAACCAGGCTCAGAACGGGCCAACCATCTGCCACGACTGGTGAGGGTGGGGGGACTGAAAATAGTTATTAGAGCAGCTTAATTAATTCTTGCGGTGTAAAGGCCTTTTCCAGTCCCTGTTTGTGTTTTTGTCACTTTTGTCCGGGGTCAAAGTAGCAATGCTGGAGATTTTTTTTTCTATGTGATCTTTCTCTTGTCCATCTTGAAGGCTGCTTTGAGACAAAGGTCTTGTCCCCTGTGCTACTCATGTCAGTGGAGGCCAGGGTTGAAAAAGGGATGGCAGAGAACCTCCTTTGGTGTTATGCGCTGGTTTGGATCCAAGGCCAACATCTGTTTTATCAGGCTGACTAGTAAATGTTGCCCACTTTCAGGTCCTCTCCTATCCTTCAGCACTTGTTCGAGGTCATCGAGACAACTAAGTTTTAAATGACGAGTATGTCGGTATGCATAATCTATCTCGTCTTCCTCTGGGTCTTCGCTCTTTAATGTCCAGCGCTGTCCGTTGCAGTTGTCCTTCTTGAAATAGTAATCATTGTGCACAGCAGACTCTAGTACATGATCTGGGAGCTGACCCTGAGTTTCAATGATCATTTTTAAAACTTCGTATTCACTATTCCCAGGGTAGAGTTTCACCCCTGTAGCAAGCTCGATAGCCACCAGCCCCAGAGACCACATGTCTGCTGCTTCATTAAATGCAAAACCAAGCATAACCTCAGGTGCCATGTAACCAACTGTCCCCCCACAGTCACCAGGAAGCACTGCAGAAGCAGGACATACGAGGCCAAAGTCTATAAGTTTGACTTTGATGGGAGACTCATTGCGGTCAACAACCATTATATTTGCAGGTTTGATGTCAGCGTGTACTATTCCCTGATTACCCAGGTGGTACAGAACATTTGTGAGCTGATATAACACTGGCCTCAATTCACTTATTCTGGCCCCGAATGTACTCTGAGAGGCTTTGATCTAGGAGCTCGAAATTTAAGCAGATCCGGTCACCATCTTGGAAAAAAATGTTCCATTCAATGATGTTGGACCGATCTGTATCCGATACAGCTGCTCCAGGACAAAAATTTCCATTTTTGCCTGTTGCAGAATTTTTGGGTCGCTCTCATTGACCTTAATAGCCACTACTTGGTCAGTTGTTGTATCGCGACATTTGGTTACAACACCAAAGCCCCCTCGTCCAAGGAAACCCTCTACCTCGTAGTGATCTCCCAAAAGGTTCCCTTCAAATATTTCCATATCATTTGAGTAGGATGCCATGGTGAAATGGGTCTGTTTGCTCTGTGAAGAAACGCTTCAAAACTTTTCCGTTTCTGTCATAAAACTCTCGCAAAGGTCCTATATATATGGGATCTGAGTTATGACATCAAATAGTAACATCACCTGGTCGTTATAGCAACCAGCCAATCCTTAGGCTTAGGCTTAGCGCTAGAATCCATTTGATCAGGGGTGGCCAACTCTGTGCTGATGTAATGCCACTGGCTGCAGTTGCTATAGCAACCAGCCAAATGCCACTGGCAAATGATTCGGCCTATTTTAGCTCATTCAACATTTTTAACTTAAAATTCAACATTTTTTTCTTTTCAGCTCAAAACATTCAGCTATGAGCATCCACACTGCAGTTTCTTCAGAAAATGCATTCTCTAGTTTTTAAATTATTCAACTTCAAAAGCGACCATTCAAACTTTAAAACTGTAAACCCAACATTGTAAAGCGCTTTGGGTGCCTAGAAAAGCGAAGCCAAGACATTGAATTATTCAACTTGTATTTCTCTTTTTAATATCTTTTATACTTTTTTTCAGCTCCAGTTTAAGTTTCATGCTTTTTTTCACCCGTTTCAGAGTTTACAATGAACAAACAAAGAATATGAACTTTCGATATTCATTCAGATGTTTTCTGACTCTACATTTCCTTTTGTCACTATTCAGCTTTTTCTTATTTACATTTTAAATGTAAATGTTAATGTTCAGCTACTTTTCAACTTCTTTTTTCTTTGTAAACTGCAGTGTTCAACAGTTCTCCACTTTCGCTTTCAGGTGAATGATTTGGTTTATTTTAGCTCATTCAACATTTTTTTTTTACCAAATATTTCACACATTTAAAAAGGTTTTACTTTATTTCTTTTAAATAGCGTTCATTTCAGACTTTGAACTTCTTCAGCATGATAAAGCTCTATAGTCTGCACTAAGAAACATTAGCTATCTACAGGAAGTCAAACAACTGTGGATAGCATGATTATGGTCATGCTGTTATTTTTGAATTATTATGATTTTTACATCAACCAAGCTGAGAATATAGAATAACAGGCGTGAAAACAGGATGTTGTTAAGTTGCTGGGTTCCTCCCTAACCACAGCTACTGAATGTATTCTCATATGGTTGTCCTTATTTAAAATATCTGAGCGGAGAAGTTATTCCAGCGTGGGAGGATTTTTACAGAACATCGGAAGAGGTTTCGGTTTGTAAAACTTGCCTCGCCCAACTTTTAAAAGCTACGAGCCCACCTACAAGAATCCCACACATCTGTGGCCAGTTTTACTGTCACAGCCTAAAAGTGAACTCTGGAGCTCTTACTTGAGATATTTGTTTACTCAACTGAAATTTTTATGCGTAGTTAATGGCGCCACTTTCTTATGTTTTTAGTAATGTTTTGTGGAGGGTCAGTCACAGGAAAACAGAACATGTATGTAAATGTGTTTATTGACCATTTTATAGACAATTATCTCAAAGACAGCAGCGTCTGCCATGTTTCTTACATGTCCAAGGTAAAAACTTTAGAAAAATAAATAGCTTAAAAAGGAAGCTGTAATAAAAGCATATTCCTTCACTGAAGGGATACAGGCCTAATCCTCCATTGCTTTTATGACATACTGTAAATTAACAACAGGAATGAAGAAATCAAATATACATACACGAGTCTGAAAACATCTGTGAAAATTTGCATATGATGCATGAACTAAAAGGAAAATGAATAAAATTACTGTTATTTTTTCATATACATGACAGATAATATGCTTATCACTTAACTTAGTAATAACACCTCCAAAACAATATTGCAGACTGGTTGTACCGCTGTTTTGCTCAGCTACACTGTGACGCACACGTGGTCATGGAACAAGGTCAAAATTACTTTATGGGGTCGAGTAGTATATGTCTGTCATTGGCTTTCCTGCTCAGGAAAGACCAGACATGATCTGGTCTAATACATTTTACACAGTGTGTAAAATGCCTAGCTTCCAATTGGCACTGGAACAATGTGGGGCTAGTAGTCCAAAATATAGCGAGAGCTACCGGCTAACGCTCAAGATAAAACCATGACATCCTCATCACACAAATTTAACTCTAATTACATGAATGTGTGTTTAAAAAGACAAAGCAATCACACACAAGGGCCTCTCCCAACGCCTCGATCGTGCGTCCGTACCTTATTTGAAGGCAAATGGCTCGATCAAAGCTCTGTAGGGGGTTGAGTCTGTGAATTATAGCTGGAGGTATATTTGCACTGTGCTGTGTTTGACAGCAGGTTGCGTTGATCTAGCCCCACCGAACTGCTCTTTACAGCAGACGGCATCCAAAAAACAAACAAAACATCTTTTAAGCTGGACTTAGTTTCTCATTCTGGAGAAAACACACACACTGCACTTTCTTCTAACTATACATAGCATCACATGTACATCCTGAGGTAGATTTCCATTGTTTCAATAGTGGTTGTCAAATGTCAACAGAATGACAAAGCAATATTCAGCTAAAAGCCTTTGATGTGACTTGATGCAACCAGTTGATAACATGGATGGATTATGAGGCAATGGGCCCCCCGCCCAGCACCCTTACCACTACTAGCACTCCTACGTAACAACAAGGCCCTCCAGATTGAAAGAGGCATAAAAAACATCTTGCAGGTGAAAAATAATTGTCATTATGATAGCGTCTGTGTCATCATGTCTTTGGTTTTGTGGATTGCTTCGTGTGTGTTTGTAGTCATACTGTCCCTGATCTAATGGACCCCTGGCACTTTTCCCAGTGCAGCCGCCTGTTCAGGAATCCATCCGTTGTTCATAAGTGCACTATGACCAGAAAGGACAAGTTCGCTGTACTCGTGTTCTTCACAAGCAGTCCTGGTTGAAACATTCCCCAGACACTGGCTCTGGGATCTTTTTTGGATCGCACTTTTCTTCTTCAACAGTCTTCCCAGTGTAGTCTACGCAGAAGTTGCTGCGACGGCGCTCCCCCTGACCACAAGTTCGTGAGCAGGCAGACCAGGGTCCCATCTGCCATATGGGACATGGCAGATCTGCACACGGTCTGATGTCTGTGGGCTTTAGGTCTTTGTCACATTGACTGGAGAGGAAGCCTTCGCCGTCCATGCAATCAACATTCCTCCTGGACCACCCGGAGCCACAGGTCTTGGAGCACGCAGACCACTCACCCAGCACCCATTCAGGCACGCCAAATGGATGAATCATATGCAAAGACAGGGACGAGCCCTTCTTCTCCTTGGATTTGTTGAAAGTCGCATCTTTAGGGATGAAGAAAGTATATTTGACCTTGGGAGGGCCACCATCTCCTGCGGTGGCGAGGAGCTGGATGGTGATGGCCTCCTTGAGCTGCCTGAAGCTCTGGATCCTCTCTAGCGTCGTGGATGAGCCGCTGTACTTCAGTACTGCGCCCAGCACTGGAATGTCCTGCTCAACGGTGGATACAGAGAAGTTACCATTAAGGATGTAGCCGCCACTCTCTCTCTTTACAGCCAGGTAGTAACCATCATGCTTGATTCCTCTGTGACTCCGCTGTTTGATGTCAATGTTAGTAGCACCAGTGGGAATTGTGACAATGTCATTGTATCCATAGCTGATGGAGAAGAAAAAGAACAGGATTAGACACACGTTTACTATAACTGAACAATTTGGGTAATGTTCTCTTATATCTTGTCTCTTGTCTGTGTATTCAGTAGAACTTCCAGGTGAACGGAGATGAACTTGGTTTGAAATAGAAGACGAGTGAAAGAAGCTGTGCTGAGACTATATGTAAGAAGTTTAAAAATCAACCTACCAACATGTCTGGAACTACTAATCTAATCTAAGATACACTGAATAGGTCAGAATCAGCATAAATAAAATGAAAGAGAGAATCAGGACTACACAGAGTAGTTAGCTTGTTAGCTTGCAGCTATGAGGTCCAGCCGTCTGTCTGCTTTGCTGTGAGCACTGACGTGCAGACCACTAACTTTTGTAGAAGCTAAACAGTTATTTGGGGTGAATTCATTCTTGTGAACAGGTCTCGAGTACAACACAAGAAAGCAGAATTTTTAAAAAGATTCAAATTATAATATGCAAAACACAATCTATGCTCTAGCAACAGAATCAATTAATCAACTCATTAGTCAGAAACTACAGTAATATTTCGGAGACACTAAGCCTTTTTGTGCTTTGTCATTTTCACATGTGGGCCGTTTATCTGATCCGATGGGCTTACGTTGCTTTGTTGTACGAGTTTGTGATCTTTCTACAGGTGAGTCCACTCCCTCCACACACTCCACACTTGTCCACTCTCTTGTTGGATCCTATCACCTGGTCACAGCCTGCCTTCACACACTGTCCTTGGACACACACCGATGTGGTGTCAGGGCCACAGGGTGTCCCGTCAGTTACCTGCCGGGATGGAGCGAGCATTGGCATGGGTCACTGCAGATGTCCCAATCAAAATATGTTTTAGATACAGTTCAACATCATATCAGTGTGTTTGTCAGGGGATGGAGGTCACGGCCATGATGTTGGAGCTGGCTATGAAACAGAGCTGGGACGTCAGCAAAAACTATTATGAGTGAAGCTTTTCTAAAACTACGATTCAAACTATTGGCTCTCCTTTCATTTCATTGTTCTGTGAATATATGTTAATACAAATACCATGTATGAGATTTGCTGTTGAGGGACAATATTGTACCTTTGATTCAAACACTTTGAATTCACTGCTGCCCCGGGCCCTGCAGAACAGCTTACACCTGTCTCTGGGAGAAACCCCGGCGTACTTCGGTATCCACTGTTTCACGTTCCCGTTGTGGTCCAGGTAGCTGGGGCTGTTGTACTTCTCACACTGCTCCTCTCTGAAACTTTTACCTAACACAAAGAAATAATAAATTAAGAAAATCTACCAGAGCAATATTATTTCTATAATCCGAACACCTGATCCACTGTACATTTGCAATTTTATATTCATTAGAGCAACGCAGAGAAATAGATTAAAACCAGCACAGTCTGAGACAGACAGCAAGTATTTATGTAGCATCAAACCTTAAAGCCTGATTACTGGGCCACCTGCACATTACACCTACAGGAGCTGCTCAGCCATGGAAGCCGAAACTGTGTGCTGCAAGCTTCAAGCATATATGCTTGAAGCTTGTGGCGATGGAGGACGCGTCGTGGCCGAGATGCAGAGGTTTCTAAAAGCGTCCACTTTGTAATATTCCCGTTTACAGTTAATCACGTAATATCTAGAAGGGAGGACACTTCATGAACTGACTTGTTGCAGCGGTGCCATCCTATTACAGCACCACACTGGAATTCAGCTCTTTTCTTCTACAAGCGTATATGAAGGCAGGCTGCATTGTTCAGCGCTTGACTTTACGCACACAAGGAATGTAACACACTCTGACTCAATAGAGTGTATTTGCATTTCTATTACTAGTTAAGAAATATTTACACTGAAAAGGATCTTCATTCATTTACATTTCTATTGTTCAAGTGTTTACTGAATTCAAATGTTGATGGATTGCTGATGATTTACTGGAACAAGGGAAGAAGTTATATGATATGACAGATGTTAACATCTCAGCCTCTAAATTATAGGCATACAGTGTTAGAGCATGGTTTTATTTTCTGTGCAGGCGAGTCTGTGAGGGTCTGAATTATGCACACGTTGAATGGCACTGTGTGGACTCCAAATGGGCGTAAGAGGAAAAATAGAGGAAAGAATAGCCGTCATTGCTATCCGTGGCTACCCAAGCACCGTCTGCAAGAAAGCATAGTCCTTCTAATGAGCAGCGGGGGTGTCTCCTCTTGATGTGTGACCTCAGTAAAGATGTTTCACAGAAGTCTTTAGTTTCATGTCTACAACAGGATTCTTCATTTGTAAATTAGTGTCCACACTAGTGTCAGCGTGTCACT
>VUQR01006734.1:57416-101547 GCA_015108515.1 Hemichromis elongatus | reverse complement strand
CCATCCCCATCCCCATCCCTGCTTACAAAATGGCTCAGATCACAGCGTCTGTCTTTTATATGCAGCTGCAGGTCAGGCTAGAAAATGCTGTTTGTCGATCGAGCGTCCCGCTGTTGCCTCCAGTGCCGTCTCCTGATTGTCTGAGTGCAAACAGCTGTTCTGGAGCCCGAGCAGAACTGTGCCGGCTGTGCAACATCACAACAATGAGGCACTCCACAAATATCCAGCTCTTCCACCTACAGCCCCCCACATGCTCACTTTTGTAACTTCTTATTCTGGTGTTACTAGTTATAGAATCCTGACCCTTGTCTCCTCTCGTCTGCAGCATCAGACTGTTAGCTCCCAGCTCCTCACTGGTTTCCATCCCTGTGTTGCCCCTGCCCCTGTCCCAGCTCAGCTGCATAATTCAATTCAGTTTTATTTATATAAATGGTAAATGGCCTGTATTTGTATAGCGCTTTACTAGTCCCTAAGGACCCCAAAGCGCTTTACACTTCAGTCATTCACACACTGGTGGAGGCTACAGTTGTAGCCACAGCTGCCCTGGGGCAGACTGACAGAAGCGAGGCTGCCATATCGCGCCATCGCCTCTGGCCAACACCAGTAGGGTAAAGTGTCTTGCCCAAGGACACAACGACCAGGACAGAGCTGGGGGATCGAACCAGCAACCTACTGGTTACAAGATGAGCCCCAACCCCCTGAACCACGGTCGCCCCAATGTTTTGCAACAAATGTTTCCATCTGTTGCAAAGCTTAATTTTAATTTCTCAAGAAGTAGTGGAGAGGTGGAGCACGGGGAAGCGAAGAACACAGCACATTTAGAGAATGTTTCTTAACATTGCGATGTAAATCTTGGGCTTTGGCAGAGGCACTCGGGATCACATCCTGTCTACTTTGGCCTAATGTTCCTTTGGTTAATGCAAGGGTTGTGTTTGGGAAATGTGGCCAAAACATTAAAGGTGGGGTCAACATGCAGTATTGCCAACCCTTGCCCAAATGTCCCAACACACCTAACATCTGGCCTGTATAAGGTGGACCTACAGCACGTCTGTGGCAGCCAGACTCACCCCGAGTCGATGCTGTCAGTCAAGGCCAAATGTAGGACAATGGAAACTGCAGATGTGGGACAAACATTTGTTGGCGTGTCTGATGTTTTCAGTAGGGGGCAAACGATATAAGAAGTCGTTTCTTTGATCATTTGAAAGTTGAAAGCTGTACTACGTTGACCCTTACCTTCATTGTTGTCACATGGTTGTATGTTGCAGGACTGGTACTGGACCCTCTGTCCTTCACAGTACTTCCCTCCATTCAGAGGCACTGGGTTAGTGCACTCCCTGTACGAGAACTCGACCCCACCTCCACATGTCCTAGAGCACTGCCGCCACGGTCCCCACGAACTCCAGCCGCCGTCCACAACCATCTGCGGTAAAACACACACCGGAAAAAAAGAGCAGAGTAGTTGGTTAGTGCTCTGAGCCAAAGGCAATGTCAGCTGTGCAGCCTAAACCACAGTCTGGGCTTCTGGGTTTGAGGCCGCACAGCATGTTGGCATGCTGCGACTCGGGGCTAAATCTGTGTTGAAGTTCGGCACGCGCCTGCTGTCTGACGCTACCCACATTCCTGCCACATGTGTCACTCACTGCTAGTGAACCTGCCACGCTCCAAGTCTGAACGCTGAGCGAGTATGTGCGTGTGTGCATGCGTGTTTGCTAGCAAGGCTGTTCTTTCCAGAATCTTTAAAGGTTTGAACCACATCCCAACGGCAGGCATGTCTGGATAAACAGATGTGTGTTCACAACACAAGGAGAAGATATCAAAGCAACCAAGCTGTGATAAAACGCTGAGATGTCTAAATGTTCTTCAAGGAAATCTAAAAAGGTACTGTAAAGGATCTGCAATTCACCTCACCAAAGTCAGAAAGAGCTCCGTTTATAACTTGTTCTTTGAGCCCTTTTCATGTATTTCAACTTGAAATTGCACACAGCAGCATTTATGAGAGAGTCAGGTCTCAGATAATGCTATATTTTATACAAGCTCGGCACATTTTCAGGTAAAGTTTTGCATTATGGAAGCAGCGAGTGGAAAGAGAAAACGATGTCCGGGAATATTTAGTGTTTGACCAAATATGTTGGCCTGACTGACATTAGCCTGATATCCATCTGCTGTTACTGTTGTTAGCATATTAGCTTTGCTGCAAAGTGTTTAAAGAAAAGCCTTTTTATCATAAAGAGAAAAAGAATAAGAACAAAAGCTTCAGTGTCTGACATCTATCAGCCATTCTAAACACTGCTATCATCTCTCTGCTATCATTGCTGCACAGCTGGGTTTGGGGTGGAGCCTGAACATTCCTACCATATTTGCATGGGTTCTCTGTGGGTATTACAGCTTCCTCCCACAGCCCAAACACTTGCAGTAAGTGCATTCATGTCAATTCATGTGAATGGTGTCTGATTCTCTGTACTAGCACTGTAACAGGCTGCTGACCTGTCCAGGGTGTACCACACCTATCGCTATACGACACCTGGGAGTCTTCCCAATTAGATAACTAGAAGAGAATGGATGAATGGATGCGTTCCTGTGGGAAACAGTTTCACTTTCCGGTCTATGTAGGAGAGGCGCTGTCATGTTTGAAGTTTTAGGACATTTATGTTAAAAAAACATCTGCAAAAGCATGCAGCTAACATCAGATTTAGAACAAACTTTGAGACAACGTGTGCATTATTCACAGTTTATCTGACACAGCATGAGCAAAGCCTCGGAAACGTGCTGAGGATGCTGCCTCGTTAGAGCTTTATGACTCCAAACCTGATTACTGTGTTGAAAGGAAGTGACTCATCAAACACTGTGAACATTCCTCGATTGTGAGCCACTGAAAATAAACAATGTCAGCATGCAACATGCAGGGAGATGGGAACAGGCTCCAAAGACTGTAGAGGTTACTGAAAACAAGCCGTGCTTCAGAAAAGAGCTTGGAAGAGAACGATTTTGACCCTGGTGTGAAGTCTTTGGTCTTAAAGCTGCACCGATATTTCTTTTCTTTCAAAAGCAATTGTGACCGTATTGTCAGCACGACCACTACAAGCCTAATCGCCTTCCGAGGATGATGTGACTCGTGTGTTTGGAGACAAACGTCAGCCTCGCTCTTTGTTTTTTACCAAAGAAGAATCATGCTCACTAGCATGGCTGCACTGAGACTCAAAAGGCATGCGGGAGGGGCATTTATGTACATCCACACACAAATTGTGTCTGCATATCACAGCAAATGTACTTTTAAGGCTTCTCAGCTGCCACAGTGCTTAGCCAGCCTATCTTGCGATGTACACTGGTGATGTGTGCGCTCTCAATAAGAGCTGCTTATAAAATAAAAAGGTTACAACCACTTTCAAAGTGGTCAAACTTCAAAATAAAAGATCTTCTGTTGAAGGGCCACTGACTCAGGAGTGCTGGTGTTCATAGCTCACCACTGACCACTGCGACCCGGTAGCTGAGACACTCCCGGCTCTCTGTATTGTTCATGAAGGTAAATGATTTTACTGCCATCGAAATCAACTCTTTATTTGTAAGGTGGCTTACCAGTGGCTTCATGGCCTCCTGGACTGGCAGGCAGACGCCGTGAAGGCAGGTTCCAATGGGACTGCAGGGGGTGCCATCAGCCCAGGGCAGGCTCCCGTTCTTGGTAGAGCATTGCAGCGTCCCGTCCTCCTGACACCACAGTTGGCTGCAGATATCGCTGTCAGAGGTGTTGGGGCAGTGGACAAACTCCTCTCCAAAAATCTGCTGGCACTGCTGGTCCAGGCTGTACTTGGTGCCTGGCAGCTCCTTCGGTAGGGGCATGGCGCTCTCCGGGACATCAAGCAGGCAGTCCCCTGTGGTTACAGTACAAAACAAGTCTGTATGAGACCCATTATATCGGGGTTTGGGGAGATTATGGGCCTCGCAGCACAGTGACAATCGTAAATATGTTGCCTGTGGTATGACAACAGTGGGAAAATATTCAGCGCAAGCTGTGTCCTAACTATAAAACTGAACAATTTTACTTTAACTAATGTAGCGCATGTTTATAAGGCAGCCTAATGCTCTGAATCTGGATGTCTGACAGGTAATCCAAATCTGATTGTTTTCCATTGTTCCTCTAATGATCTTTGTTGCATTCAATAAGCTTTTGTGTGGAGTTGTCAATGACATCCGCGGTTCGGAATGAACATTCTCAGCCACATGAGTTTTTGTTGGAAACGTTTTCCAACTGATAAAGAACATATTTTGCTGACACCAGCTGTTGCTTTTGGCTGAGGAGGTGGGGAACAGGAAGAAGTCCATATTATGACTCAGTGGAAAAGAAGGTTCACGATAGATCTAGCAAGGACACAAACAATACAAGATGCACAGCAAGGCATGGGGGAGAGGTGAGGCAAAAGAAAGAGAGCAGGATGTGGGATACCTAGGGCGAAATAAATTGGGCGTCCAACCCGTAATTTAAGGGGAGCGGCACGTTTAAGCAGGAAAGCCTCAGTAGACGAGAGGATGAGAGGAAGCGTATGTTTTATACATCTCTGAGTCAGCCCTAATAACAGAGTCACAGCGTCGTGGCACACAGCCACACCGGCAGAAGATATCTGCATTCATATCTGTGGAGTAACAACCTGCAGTAGCCCTTACCGTGCCCGTTGTCAAAGAATTCAGTGACGTAGAGAGCGCTGCAGGGCGACCAAGGCATGGTTTGGTTGAGGCTGACGAACAGAGGCGCCATCAGGTGATGACCTCCCAGATCCCCAAAGAGTCTCTCGCACGTCTTGGAGTCGTCGTGAGGCATGCTCAACACATGACCTGCGGGAGGCGGCGGTGACAGCTTTTGTAGGTGCTTGAGAAAGTATTTATGAATGACTGAAAACACACCAAGTGTGACCTCACCGAGCTCGTGTGCAGCTGTGAAGGCAGCTTGCAGGCCGTCGTCCTCGATAACCGAGCAGCTCCTCTTGGGATCGCACATCGTCCCGACGTCGGCCACGCCCAGCGTGTCGCAGCTCTTCTGACCGCAGATGTCCTAAAAACGCAAACGCAGAACAAAAATCACTGAGAGCAATGTTATATGTGAAACGCTCACATAACCGAAAAAAAGATTTTTGAGCTACTTTGTTCCCCCCAAATTACGCATTCATATTTTCACTTTAGTGGCTTATCCTTGCACTCACACCAACATGGCTTATTTAAACACACGAGGGGAGCGGGTTTTTCAGATAAAGCTGGAATTCAGTGTCGCTCCACGAACTTCAAACTTCAGCAGGTAGAAAGAATAAGAAGGGCGACAGGTGCCTCTACTGTCAGATAAGAACGGGGAGCCGAGGGCTCAACGAAACTCTTAATTAAAACACGTTTGATGAATCACAATTTGTGCTGCAACGTTCAGACGGTGGAGTCAGACTGTGATGTAAACCGGATGAAAGGATGGATCCGTCCTGCCTTGTGTTACCAGTTCAGGCTGATAAACGCATCCTATGACATCACCGTGGCGATGGTGGTGTAGTTGTGGATGGGATATTTTGCTGGGCCACTCGATGAGCATTAACTGCTGCAGCGTACATGGGTATTTTTTCTGACCATGTCCAGCACGTTACGACCACGGTGTACACGTTTCACTGTACTCAGATGGGCTTCGTGGTCACCAGATCTCAGTTCAACAGAGCACCTTTGGGATGTACTAGAACTGGAGAGTCCCGTCATGGATGCGGGGCCGACAAACCTGCAGCAGTCGTGTGAGGCTATCGTGTCAGTAACAACAACATCTCTGAGGAACGTTTCCGATCTGTGCCACGAAGAACTAAAACAGTTCTGAGGACAAAAAGGACCCACGCTCATACTAGCAAGGCCAAGCCGATAAAGTGTCCAGTGAGCACAGTTGCCTTTAGTTTCCAGCTCAGCTGTTTCCTCACGTTAAGCTTTCCGTTCTACTTTTAACTAACCTTTGTTTAGCACTTACACTGCTCTTTTGCTAAACAGCTTATTTATTCTACTTTATTTAAAATCAATCACCTTTGAAATTGTATTGTTTTAGATGACTGGTTCAACTTTTTATCAGTGACTGCTTGTTACAATATTCAGTTCAAAGGATTTATAGAATGAGCCTCTGGGGAGTGAATCTAGCATAAGCCCTCCTCTCACAGTAAACATATGTAAAGAAATCTTTACTTTCGGTATCACTTCAAGGAAAACAACAATGTGCATTATGCTAAAGTAAATGAAACTGCAATTTTAAGATTGTTCAAAAAGAATGAGTTTGACATGGAGCTGGGAAAACCTATTTTCATCCTCAGTGCAGGAAAACGCCTGCTTGTGTTTACCTGCTGTGACTAGTTTTCATGCACACTCAGTAACAGGCCTGCGTTACAACCACCTCCTCACGTGGATCTAGCTGCACATTAACCCATCCATCATAGTGAGTGCAGCTTTGCATAAAGCTGGAGCGCTGTGTAGTGCACTGAACACACGAGTGGCTTACAGTATGTCACAAGAACCAGACTGGAGGGAAGGGGCAGTGGCTAGCAAACTATAGGTGATGAAACATCAGTAGCATAACACGCTGCACTGCAGCTAAAACTGCTTTTCACTCAAACTAAAGTGACAGAGCGCCTAGTACTGATTCCAGCTGCAACACAGGGGACTTTCTAATGTTTTATACATGCTAAATATTTGCCTGCTATCTTGTGGACATATGGCACAGTGAGGTTGGCAGACTGGATTGCTAAGAGTTAAAGCCATTATTCTGTTACATAGTAAATATATTACCAACCCTGTGTGACTGTTACCTAACCTTTACCATCTATTTAAAAAATCAAAAACATGTAACTCAGTGTTTCCATCATTAGGCAAAGGCAAATAAATATCCACAGCTGTAATGTGGGAAAACAGTGACAGTGTGTTATATCAGAAATCTTTCCTTGTGTCTGTGTAGGATGGACAGATGCATCCACGGCCTCGCCTGCTCCAAAAAACAAAACCCACCAGACAGGACCTTCTGTGATTGGAAAGACATCTGGACTTGGAAACAGGGACTGAATGCAGCTCAGTGTGTGTTTGCGTACCTTATTCCACAACAGCAAAGAGGTCTTTCGTGCAGATGCAAGACTTGACGTGTGGGTCAGAGCTCAAACTGTAGTATTGCACAAACACACACATGGTGAGACCGCAAAGATGCACGAGTGAAAGAAATGTTTCCAACACATGCAACCCGGCGTGAGCCGTGCGTTTTTTTACGACAGCCAGCAGTAGCGTCAGTCTTCACTTTTGACTGCGGCTTGCATGGCACGCATTTGCAACCAGGCCGCATACTAAAGCACGACCGTTTTAAGTGGCTTCATCTGGTCAGGCCTGATTTGTAGGGGCACTAAAGTTAGCTCATCCACGAGGAGCCTTCTGTCCTGCATTTCAAGGCGTATCTCTGCGGAAATGGAAAAACAAACACAAACCTGAGTTTGCGTGAATGATGGTTTCCTCCACAGAAAAGCTGCCTCGACAAATCCAACACAAGACTGCACAAAGCCATATGTTCTCTCCATTATTTCTCAGATCCGGGGTCAGATTTACACACTAACGTCATTCTGTAGGCGGATAAATGCCAAGCCTGTCATCAAATGAAGCCACAAACCAGGGCACTTAGCTATAAAAATTTAATAATAGAGAAGTTCCTCGCCTAATGTAATTGTCTGCTAACACCTTGTCAACACGCACATACCAGATGGAAGAAGGCAGCCAAATACAGCAGAACAAGCCAATCGCAACTCAAACCCTGAGGACTTGTGAACTTATTTCCTGTCGAAGCATCCATAAAGAACAGTTTGTTTGCTTTGCTTTGACATTTCCCCAGCTTGGAAAAGATTACCACTATTCCATCTCTGCAGTCTGGTTTCAGGATCCTTAATTGGGAGCTAGAAAGTTTTTCTTTTCTATGCTCGCTGCTCACTGGGGTGTTAAAAAATAACGTATGGCGGTTGCTTTAAAGCGAGGCACTGTTTCAGCTGGGATTCCTCCAAATGTCACTACAACTGGCTCTAAGATGCACCTGTGTTACTGGGTGACACTTTGGCTTCAGATGATTGCTGGGCGGTTGACTTTGCTGCCTGTGAAACCGCATAATGCTGGCCGGGCACTGGATTCCACCAGAGATGATTTTCTGACTCATTCTTGTTGGGTTACTTCCTTCTGAACGGGAAACAACATCTGCCAGAAGGTGATGGGTGAGAGGAGCGTCCAGTCTAATTATACACCGTGACGCACTCACTCTGCTGCACGCCTCGTGTCATTCACTAAACCGCATTTTGAAGAAAAAGCTTGACTGCTGTAATCTATCGTGATGACCGACTCTGTGTCAAGGTGTTCTTTCACTAGCGCGCATGCACACACACACACACACACACACACTTCATGAAGTGCTAAACACATCCAGCTGAATCTGAGGGCACATAACCGATTTGGCATCACACATGATGTATTAACAGTAGATGCTAATATTAAACATGATGAAAGTTTCAAATAGTAACAAATTACAATAATTTATATGAGGTCAAATCTCAGGCTTCAGACTTCTTTCTATTTCAATCAAAAGAAACCTGGTTTAAAGAAGGACGAGGGGTGCTAGGATGGCTGCCATATAAACTTTTAGTTTATTCTATCAGCTAAAAAGGATCGCACAGAGTCCCGTTACTATGCAAATAAGCGTTGTTTAGAACTGAATGAACTGCTTTCATAATATAATGGAGCTGTAATAAATGACCTTTAAAAGCATTAGCCGTAGCTCTATTTTAGTCTCCACTGACTTTAGAGAAGCAACGATTATTTCTCCTTATTAGCTGTGTTTTTAACTTCCTTTGTTGCTTTGGTTGGTAGCAGGTGGAGTTTATGTGAACTCTTTTAGCACATAAGAATCCACCTTTAGCAGTGGCGAGAAATGCATGTAGCTTTTACAGGACACACAGGAATTTAGCCAGTTTGTTCAATAAAATATTTAATATTGTTAAAACTTTTAATAAAACCTGGTACACTGTTGTTGCTTCTAAAACCACATTTGGTGTTCCTCAAGGATTGGTTCTCAGGCCGCTGCAGTTTGCAAATTATGACTTGATATTCGGAACCCTTCACGATAACGGTCAGTTTTTCCTGCAGGTTTTAATTTTCTCTCAGTTACCAAATGGCTTAGTGCTCATTTGAACAGTCCAGATGTCTTCACACGATCTTACATTTCAATTGCATGATACTAAATGGTACTAAATGGTCGTTATACTAAATACTAAATGTATTTAGTATACTGTATACTAGATACTAAATGTCGTTATTCAAGGATAATGGAGAACTTTTGGCTGCCTGTCAACAACTTGATGACTTCTTGTTAAGATGTTCATCTTGTTTAAAAGATAAACTTGAGCTCCACAACAAAGTTCTGGCAAATGTGTAAAACCTTATTTGCAGATGATGGTGTTTTTTATTTCAAAGACATGAAACAGCTTTAAATAAAAAAAAAAAACCCAACTATATATATATATGAGAAAAATAACAAAATCTGATCTATGCTGGTTTGCTCGCGTCTCACCTCTCTAGTGAACAGCATGGCAGTGTCGTAGTGCTCCGGATGCCTCTGGCTGGGTGGATTGAAGCGCTGCTGCCAGGAGCAGAAGTTCCTCAGAGCCACGCCTCCATTGCTGGAGACCTCCGGTCCAACTTCCTCGTCTTCCACCACCAGCATCTTCACCACCACCATGTTCACAGAGTTCTTTATGCTGGGGTGCTTATAAAGTTGGGCGGCCATGGACATGAGGGTGAGAATGTAGTGCTGTGGAGGAGAGGATGCTTAAAATGCCTGCATAGAGAATGATTGTGCCTGCAGATGTGTACAGATGTGAGTGTCCCTTATAATGGTTTTGTCTCCATGCTAAACATACAAGTGATGGTTATGGGTTTTTTTTCCACATTACTTTTGACGAGAAAGCAAACATTATAAAATCGTGGCAGTTCTACGTGTGCGTGTGTGCGGTATATCGATCCTGGGGACTTTAACGATGTTGAAAGGCCCTCTGCGGGACTAGCTTCATTATGACATTTTGAAAAGATTGCAAACACATTTTTGCCTTTCTTTACTTACGGGACGTGCATCTGTAGTCGTGTAGGGGGGCCAGTGTGTTGGTTTGTTCGGCTCTAACATGCTGAGCCTCGTTTGATGCGTTCAAATGGAAAAGAGACATTTTCCAAATGCAGTAATTACACAAAAATAAAAGCATAAACACTATAAAGTACTACGCACTGAGCACTGTGACCGGACAACATGTGTCTCCTACAATGAAAATTAAACTGGCTCTTAAAGATATGTGGAGCTGTCCTGGACTGTAATATGTGCGATCCTCTTTTTTAATGTGTCTGTTTGAGGTTTGTGATCTACTGCTGCAGCAAACACAGAAAAGGAAAGGCCTTGGGTGCCAACATCATACAAGATAACAAAAAATGTAGGTAGACAAAGCGACACGTATTTGCACCTGCGGCCTGTGATCACTTTCCCTGACGTGTAAGCATTACTTGTCCTGGCTGTGACACAATCGTGGGAAAGAAGAGACGTCAGGGATTTCCACTGAGCTGCTGTGTCACAGTGTTTCAGAGCCACCAAATCACAGAGTGTGATCGGCTTTGCCGTGATGTGTATTCTTGGTGAAATCATTTTTTCTAGGGTGGGTTGATAGTCCCACATACAAAGTTTTTCCACATGTGCTGTAAGCACACCCACGGAACCACATGTTGATTTTTGCCTGGGGCAACCAGATCACTGAAACCAGCCCTGTTTGTAGAGACCCACTGGATAAAAATAAAAAGGGATGTGTGATTTGGGACGGAAAATCCACTGTAAGCCAAGTTTATCAGTGTAACCTTTCTCCTCACCTTGTGTCTGGTTGCCTGGGGAATAATAAGGAGACTTTGGCAGCTGAAGAGTGAGTTAAACACAAACAGATTAGAATTTGGCTCGTGCAGACTTTGGCACAGTCCTACTTATTACTTGTTTGGCTTTGGTTGGAACCAGGACTGATTTTAGATTTGAAGGAAGACGTAATAAACATGTAGCGCACTTTAAACACTGAAGGTTTTATGCGAGAGAGAAGGACGGATTTAAAGATTTACGGACTAAAGACAGAATGGAAAAGCTATTGTAAGCGCTGTGAATCTTCCTGGTGATGCTGAGGCTTTGCTGCCAAATGGTGACCAAGTCCCTAGGAATGTGCTCCAGCATTTCTTGCATTTCTTGTGCCTGACATCTTTCTGTGGAAAACAGGGAGCTCATCGATTTCCTCCCAAGGTCCCTCAATGCCAAAACATGTTTCATGTAGCAGGAGAGAAAAACCTATTCCTGCCATTATATTTTTGAGTGTGTGAATCCTTACTTTGAAGACAGGATGGGAAAATAAGAGGGGGGGGGGGGGGGTAAGATGACGTCTACAATAGCAGACTGTTTATGGAAGAGTCTAAACTGAGAAATTAAGAGCAAGCTTTGTTTGGGCGCCTAGTAAGTGTGTGCGTGCAGGAAAGAATGAGTTCATGGCGTCTGACCTTTATTTCATCTCCATAGAAGTGGGTCATGGTTGAGTCTGCTACCACCAGGGTCTCTATGAACCGTGGCGCGGAGACAAAGCGTCTCCGGCGTGGTTCCCTCCTTGCGTCACCGTCGCCGTGCGTAAAACTTTCCCCATTGTGCTGCTCCACGGCCGCGTAATCAAACGGGAGGGGAACACTGTGGCTCTCGTTGAATGTTCTCCTCCTGATGACGTGCGGCTCCTCGGCAGAGACTGACTCGGGGCCGCCGTGGAGTTTGGGCTCAATAAAATACTCTTTGCCCTCCGTTATGAAGGAGCCAAAGATGCCTGAGCACAGACTTACAGCCACGAGCGAGTTCTGATCTTGATCCACGTTCCCGGAGTAAAAGCAGCTCCTCAGGTGGCCCTCGCTCTCCTCAGACTTGTTTATAAGCTTCTGGGGGACGGCTCGGGCACCTGGAGTGCTGCGTAAAGCTTCAAAGTCTCTGGCTTTGACGCGCTGGATGGTGAAGGAAGGCGCGATGAAGCTGGTGTCCGGGATGAGGTTTAGAGTCAAGTCTTTGCCAAATGCTCTGAGGATAAACCTCGGCTGCTCCTCGCTTCTCTTCCAGAAGCGCCCGCTGGTTCTTGCATTAATCCGAACAGGTACAACATCCTCTGATTCAAACGAAGAGGCGAGTGCCGCGTTGACTACGCACAGGAGTGAAAAGAGCAAACACGCAGTGGTACACATCCTCTGCAGAGAGAAACGTGCTGAAGAGGGAATCAAAAATAAAGACTTTAACAAAGATGACGTCCTTTATCTTCTGTAGTCACAATAACGTCTCTTCTGAAATGAAAGTGAGCTCCAGTCAGAGTGTGCTGCTCAGCTTCAGTCAGTCTCTCATACCCTGGTCTGCCGCTCACCAGCACCGCTGCAGTCTGGACATATCGGGGGTATTTATACTTTCCCTTCTTCTCTGGACATGAGGGGGTTTATTTTTGATATCCTCCGTTGCTGGAAATTCTCCTCCCACTCGCACTTCATGAGAAACTCGAGGATAAAACGGGTCCAATGAGAATGGGCCGACACTCCCCCCCCCCCTTCTGAAGCAGCTTGACAACCGCGCTCCTATTATTAACCCAGCGTGCTGTATGGCAGCGACAGGACATCTATACTACGCATAGCTGGGAGTCCGCTACGCGAGTTATTTCGGAGGTGTGTGAGTGGCAGGCCCCCACGGGGCCTGGAGCCCCTCACCCCGCCCCTCTCCAAATCCGGCCTGCTTTATCCCCCGCACAAAAGAGCACCGCTGGACGAAGAAAGGCGCTGAGTTTGCCTGGAACTGACCCTGAACACTGAGAAACGTCTAATCGCGTTAGTGAAGATTTAGGATGAACGTTATTCTTCTTATATATCTACTATTTGACGTTTGCAGAAGCTACTAAGTTAACGCAAGGTTTTACACACAGTGAATAAAAAACTGCATTGGAACTGATTTTTAAACTCATCAAATAATAATAAAAAAAAAGCCAAAAAAAGTCCTGCACCCCAAACAGATGTAAAGTTCAAGGCATCCACCAGCAGATGACGCCAAAGCACAAGGACCAAGCGCTTGTGCTGACTCCTTGTTAGACACGAGGTGTCGCTGTTTGCCCAAATATCATGTTTCTATTTTCTGTTTTTCATCAAATGTTTCTTTCGTAGTTAAACGTAAAAGCTGGAGAAATGTGCTATGCCGTAATGTTGACAATTCAGACTAAAGTTAACGTCATTACTGCCCAACAAAATGCCTTTCACGATGGCCTCCTCAGTTGCAAAACTTGATTCTAGGAGGGTTTTGGTCTTTTTTCCCCAAATGATCCAATCTCTGTCTTTTCAGAACAGACACGTGTCCGGTACCTTGAGCATATCGTGGAAACTTGGTACATTTAGTACAGTACTTTAAATTACACATTTAATGGCCTTGTACTGATCCGGCAGTACTCAATTCACTCAAATCACCTCCAGCTGCAACGTTAAAGTGATATACACGTTAATGTTGCAGCTATTAGAATCCAATCATATCATGTAAATGATTCTACTTGATGTTTTAATGAGACTGAAATTCATCCCCACCGTTTATCACTGTTTCTATCTGTGATCCAGTGATAATCTGTGCGCTCATTTAAAACGTGTCTGACTCAGAGTGGTTTGAGCAGACTGCGTGGGGCTGATGCTCATGTCGCTCACGCTGTACAGCAACAATAATATTTGGAGAGCTACAAGTGGCTGCGCTCTGCAGCACAAAGCGGACACCTTGACCAATGAGCTCTGTCCTGCACACGCACTCAGATTTCTGTTTGACAGCGCTGCTCGAGTTCAGCGCGACTTTAAAGCTGAGCAGCTCACAGAAGTTTGCGTGCATACAGGAAACGGTGCAAGATGGGAAAGGAGCTGGGAGGACGCGCGAGTGCAGGCTTTTAAAAGACGCACAGGCTGAGCTCTATTGCGCACAACTTCTTGCTGCATGCAAACGCACCGCAGCTGAAGTGGAACTGCGGACTGTCCCGAGTGGGAGCAGAGATGGCGATGCCGAGCAGTTCTTTCGTTCTTTTTACGCAGTTCTTACTTTATTTGAAGGTGACACATTGCACGGAGGTCGATTTCTGCAGACCTGTTCGCCTGAGTCATAAAAAGCCAGGAGCGTATTTGCATCGGCGCGCTGAGCAAATGAATGAAGATGAAATCGTGTTTAGACTTCGTGCATTCAGTGAGGATTTTTACCTCCATCTGTCTCCAGATTCGAGTTTCATTGCAGCCGGGAGTGTTTCACCGCAGATCCACTCCACGACACCCGACGCCTTTGCGGGCTCCGAATTTAGGGAATGCTTCTACTCCGGCGATGTCAACGCAGACCCCGACTCTTTTGCCGCGCTAAGTCTGTGCAAAGGTCTGCAGGGGGGATTCTATTATAACGGGGTGGCGTATTTTATTAGCCAGACCGAGACTGAAGACGCAGTGACGGCTTCTGCGCGTGGAAACTCCTTCAACAGGACGCATATCATTCGCCGCCGCAGACGAGCTGCGCACTCAGCGGGAAACTTTACCAGCAGGTGTGGAGTTGCACCTGACACCAACTTCACCGTCTCCCTGGAGAGATACAAGTACATGCGAGAACTAGAGACGGACGGCTTAACCGAGACTGTGCTCAATTCCCTGGGGAGGTCTAAAAGGTTCGCCGCCATCCCCAGGTTTGTGGAGGTGCTGGTTGTGGCAGATGAATCTATGGCTAAATTTCACGGGGATGACCTAAAGCATTACGTTCTGACCCTCATGTCAGTAGCAGCCAGGCTTTACAAGCACCCCAGCATCCTCAACTCCATAAACATAGTGGTGGTGGGCTTCATGGTGATAAATGACGACGACAAGGGACCGAAGGTTTCCAGTAATGCTGCTCTGACTCTGCGCAACTTCTGCTCTTGGCAGAAGAAGTTAAATAAACACAATGACAAGCACCCCGAGTACTGGGACACAGCCATTCTGTTCACTAAACAGGTAGGTCAAAGAGACAGAGCTGCATTAGAGGTGCTTCGTGTTGGTGCTGCAGAGAATAGACCTGCTGCACTCATGGACAAATCACCAGATCCTGGAGCCCAGGGTACAAACACATAAAGGGCCCCCGTTCACGTAGACGCCAAGACTAAAACAGCTGTAGCTGAAGAAGATGCATTGTGTAACCCAGGGGTCTCAAACCCACGGCCTGGGGGCCACTTGCATCTCACATTAGTCCTACTTGTGGCCCGTATATAGATGTGAAGAAATGTAACGCAGTTTAATCCTTAAAGTGAGTTTTTTGTTTGTTGTTGAGTGCAATGTTAAAATAAGTTTTTTAATAAGCCAGAAATGATTGAATATGAAGACAACATGAGCAGAGAGCACAAACACGCTGATCAGCTGTGTTGGTTGAGTGACAGACTCACAAACTAATGTGTTCACTTATGTCTGTGTGTCCAGAAACAGAGGAGCAGTGTGTGTATATGTGGTGGTTCAATGAAAGGCTTCAGTTGGTTAATGTGTGCGTTCACGTCTGCACGTTTGTCTTGTTTTACAATATTTGAAAAAACAAAACAAACATTTTGGGAATTTTTTGTGGGTGTTTTCTTGTTTATTTGTTTTTGTACTACTTGAACACTAAAGTGGCTCCAATGAGATGACAGTGGCAGCAGTGGCCCACAGCTCATTGATGTTTGAGACCTCATTGTGTGTCTGTCTTAGGTTGTTTAGCGTGTGTTTGTAGTTGATTAACGTTTTGGTTTTGTCGTTGTAGTTTTGCATCTGTTTTTGTCACATAGTGAGATTTTGTTGGGGTTGTTTGTAACCCTTGTTTCACCTCTACGGTTGTTTGTGTCTGCAGTCATTTTACATCTGTATCTTTTTTCTTTGCGCTGTTGTTTGAAGCTGTGTCTTTGCAGGCATTTAGTTTTTCTGCTCCTCCTTGCAAGTGTTTCACATAGTTTTTAAGCTGTTTTGCATTTCTGTGGTTGTTTCATGTCTTTATAACTATTTGGCATCCCCTCACACCATTGATTAGTATGTCTTTAGTGGGTGATATAAACAGTCTAGGCCTTGGGCCCCTGGGTTTGTAGCCAGTAATTTAATACTGAGGGGTTCCAAACACCCTTGTCACATGACCACAGCTAATTAACGTCTTTGTTTGTTTCACCTCAGTTTTAAAAGGTGACTTACTTGTTGCTTCTAGGGTTAAATGTTAGAGTGTAGAGCGAGCCTAACGACAATGCAAACTCCCAGAGACCTTTAGAGTAATCCTCACCAGCATTTGTTAGAATTGTGCAACGCTGGTCTGTGACTCTGTTCCTGCCGTTATCAAGATGTGATAACAGCGCAAGTGGCCAGTGTCAGACTTGATATAATTCCAGCACAGCTGCTTTCAGAGTTTCACAAAAACACATTTGACCCATCACTAGCGATCAGTAGGCTCAATATGTACATCCCGGCGAGTCAAAGGAAGAGGACTTGCACAGCTCTGCGAGTCCCCTTCTATGCTGGCTGCTGCCGTGCATCAACGGAAAAGACCAGCTGAGCCAGTTCTTTCCATGAAAGACCTCACCTCTGTCTGCTTTAGTCGAATAAGAACTAGATTACTATCTGCCCGTAGTGGCACATCTTCATAATATCAACAACTCAGTAAGAATCCAGTAAGAATTCCAATGACTCCCGCATTTATTCAAGCTGATGTAAGTTGGCACTGTCTGCAGAGTTTAGCCCGTTCACAGCTGTCAGATAATCCCATGTGGTCACCAGAGCAATGAACACTGGCTGGTAATTCTTACTTCTTTGTCTCATCCCTCTTCGATGGCTGCTCATTATCGGTGGTCATTTTTGATGCCTTTTCCCATTAGGTCCACTTTGGCTCTGAACGACCATCTGATACATAGCAGATAGCAACATACTGAAACATTTATGTCAAAACCAATGAAAAGTTGCTCCAGAGTTTGGAAAAAAACCTTAATCACACTGTGGACTGTTATATATAGGAAAGTCCAGGTCCAGTGTTGTTGTCCTTGTAGGGCACAATGACTCCAGCTGCTGCATTGGAAAAAATCATGTAATAGGTTATGAAGTCCAAGATGTGTGGAATACACATGGTTGGCAGTGTGTGCTCATAGCCGTACTGGGCCAACACTGGGTTAACAAGTTCATTTTAAACTGTCTTCATATTTACTTGGAGCACACAGGCGCTGGGAAGCCACTTGGCTAGAATATCGTTCCTGACCTGACATAATGAAGCAGAGACTAAATAAGTGCTAGACACAAAGAAACCTTTTCAGTGAGCCTCGCAACAGAACTTTGCCACAAAATTACTGATAATCGTTGAATCGTGGCCATTAGTCCAAGAACAAGTTCAGTGGGAAAATACATTTTCCTGTAATGCTGAACACCAAGCACGTGGTGTGTGCAGCGATGCTCTGAGCTAAAGCCAGAGACTCGTCTGGATGTAAGGCGGTTAAAGTGTTTTAATTGTGCACTAGTCTGTTTATATTTGATAGTGTCACTTTGTCTTGATAGTGAGTTGTTACATTACAATATGTGACATGTTGTCATGTTGGTAAGTTATCAAAAATAAACAACACTTCAGTGTTAGCTTGGACATGTTGGTTAGATTTCCCAGATGGTGTCCAGCCTCTTGGCTAATGTATTTAGCTCTGGCTGTGCTAACTCTATCCTCCATCAGTTTTGTGTTTAATAAATGTTGTTAACCACTACACTACAGCCACAACAAATAACTAGCAACAAGCTTGTTAAGATCTCTCAGAGTGACAGTTTTAGCTGAAACCTAGCTAGTGTGGTTTCTGAGCTGTAGTGGTGGTAGCCTAGCCATGTGCACCGTGTTTCTGTGGATCTAGAGAAAAAATATTAGAGTGTGCCAAAATTGTGGTACTGTATGAGTTGAAGTCAGAGGTGGCAGAAAAGCACGTGAAACTAGTGTATGTTGACAGCTTCTGAGGAGTGATATATGGGTTCAAGGTCGGGGTGGGAGCTCGTCAGGAATTGGCTCTGAGCCCTGCTTTGTTGGCAGTGGTGAAAGACCAGCTAACGGATGAGGTCAGCAGGGGGGGCTCTGTGGACTGATGTTTGCGGACGACACTGGAATCTGTAGTGAGAGAGGGAAGCAGATGGGAGACATAAGGAATGCTCTGGAGAGAAGATGAATGAAAGTCATTAGAAGCAAGACAGTGCTGGATGGGTGGAGTCGGTAGGACTAGTGTCAGGGACGAGTGCAAAGGGTTGGTGTGAGAGAGGTGGATGCTGGGATACGGTGTGATGGAGGGAAACAGTCTGCCGTGACGACCCCTAAAGAGAGCAGCCAGAAGAACAAGCAGCACTGGTCTCAAAAGGTGTCGTCACATCACCAGTGTTGTGGATCTGAAGCACATGCCAGACCTCAATTATCAGCCTGCGAAAGTTAATGCAAACTATTCCAAAATGCAGAGTCCAACCTGCCTGCCGTCTTGCTAGCTAACTTTAACATACTCAGTGACACAGCTGTAGGATTGGAGACATCAGCTTCATCACTAAAATCCAAAGCTCCTCTGGGGACCTTCAGTTTAGACAAAAAACATGAGTCAACCCCTGAATCTATCCTCAAACGGCGATGACAGCATAGCTAGAAGATGATACCACAGCCATAAATGTGGGCACAGGTATGGGGGATAATCCTGCTTTTGGAAGACCACCAGTGAGTGTTCAGTCCTGGTGCAGCAGACTGTGGAGTTACACCTGAAGGAGTGCTGTGAAGTTTACATCAAGCGTAGGTTAAATGTAGTGTCTGCATTTTTTGGACACATTTGGGAAACACTTCTATTTGGTGGCATTTGAAAGTACAAAGGTTTTCTCTAAAATGTTATACCCTGTAGATGAGGTATATTATATATATATAATAAATAGTTACTTCATTTATTCAAAACAACTGCAGGTAAATATGGTGCTCAGACAACAAATAAACAGCAGAGTGATTATTATTTGTTTGCACAGCTGATAAATGCCAAAGACATCCCATCCTGTCACATGTTCAAATAAAATCCTCAATTTTCTTTTAACTGTTCTGTGAATTAAAAACGGATGAATGTAAGCAGAGAGTAGATGGTAACAGACTTTGCGATTAACCTGTAACGCAGTCCCGTGGATTTATTCCACTGTGGGCTGTGTGCTGGAGGCACATTCTTACCTCCGAAGAAACACAAAGAGGAAATCTGTGGCAGCCCATCTCCCCCAACCCTCTGCTTCAATATATTTTAAGAACAGGGAATAAGCAAACCGCACTCCCACATGCTTTGAATTAGTTCCTTTCATGGTCTGTTCAATGTGTTGCTCCGGGCGCAGCCACACATAGCATGTTTGGAACGTGGCCCGGATCCAATCAGATTTTTCAGGCTTCCGATAAGAATGAAGAAGCCAGCGCTTCACAAGTAACACATTTGTCTCTGTGTCACCAGGATCTTTGTGGAGCCACAACCTGCGACACGCTGGGGATGGCTGATGTTGGGACCATGTGCGACCCAAAGAGGAGCTGCTCCATCATCGAGGATGATGGGTTACCCTCCGCTTTCACAACCGCTCATGAACTTGGTCAGAAGTGTTCTCACTTTATACATCTCATATTGATGTTAAACTAAATGTGACCACGGAATATCTTTTTTATTTGGGGTTTGACAAACTTCTATGCTTGGCCTGTGGGACTCATTCTTGTCATGATGAATTGTATGGTTGTGGTTCTTGGTCTTGATTCTGGAGGACGGGTGGGTTTCAATCTTTCAAATGATTTAATTGCATTCATCTGATGTTGTGTTTGAAGGTCAGTCTCCTTAATCAGTGTGGCTACAATCAAAAGCAGCACCCGCTGTCTCACCAAGCAGCTGCACCATGTAGCTTTGTATACTGGCAACTGTGAAAAATCTCAACTATTTCATTTGATATCATAAAGCTACATCTTCAACAGTCCAGCCAGTCTGTGTCTGCGTCAACAGAAAGGGGATATGTAAGCAAAGAAAATATTACTGGTATGTCAAGTAGTGGCTGTTAAGGAAAAACATTGTATTAAACTTGTGAACTACCTACATAAAGTGCCATATTGTTCAGGGATCTCTCCGAACATTTGGGGTGGAAGCAACACAGAGCTGTCCTGGAGTGACACGAGCAGATCCATGAGTTAGCTATTAGCTACAGCAATTTAGCATAAAGATCTGAAGATACTGGGAATGGCTCGCCTGCTTTATCCAAACTCTAATAAGTGCTGTTATGAAGTACACTTTGACACAAATAGCTAGCTGTCCCCTGCACCCAGAGCTTTTTTGTGCTAAGCTAAGTTAGACTGGCTATAGCCCAGTTAGCCTCGTTAGCCTCTTACGCGACCTACAAACATCAGTTCGTTTGTACTCTTGGAGAGAAACTGAATTATGTTTTATGTTGATGCCACAGTTACATGAAATTCTAGTTTTAATGTATGATGATGATTGTGCAACATAACAAACTCATTTGCTAAAATTCCTCTAGTATTTGTGATAAGACATTAGACAGTATAGCTGTGCTTCTATTGAAACAGCCTGTTAGCTAGCTAAATAAATCTGTGGCTACTAAAGAAAAAATAAATAAGTAATTCTCCTCCGCTTGCTGCTGTAATGCTTAGTAACAGGTATCATTAAACTCCTGAGACTGAGTGACCAGTGAGAAGCCTATCTAAAAACAGAGGGCTTTTGCCTGAAACCAGATGCACAAGTAATCCAAGAGGCCCAAGAGAGGCATTGGTTTACACTGTCCTCATATACAGTATGTGAAGTAATTACACCATTTCCCTCACGAAATGATCCAGTCTCATGAACGACCGCATTAAAACCACACTTTAGGTTTCTTTTTTTATTTTGGAAGGACTGCTTGTATTTAGGGAACGTAATGATTTCCTGTGGAAATAAATTCCTGGTCAGGTCTGCTTTAGTACACGGACGTATGCTGCACTCTTTATTGCTGCTTCCTGTCTGCAGTGACATCAGCTTGAGATGTGTGTCAGTAAAGCTGCTGTGTGTATGTCAATGATTTCTCTTTCTCTACACATTAACTCCTGGTAGTCATGTAGTCAACAGACAACAAACAAATCCTCCTCTTCCCACTGTTTTCCCTCAGGCCACGTTTTCAACATGCCCCACGACAATGTGAAGGCGTGTGAGGAGGTATTTGGGAAACTAAAGGACAACCACATGATGTCTCCCACGCTGATTCAGATAGACAGGAGCCGACCCTGGTCTGTGTGCAGTGCAGCCATCATTACTGAGTTCCTGGACAGAGGTCATGGTTAGTAAACACTTCCTGTACATGTTTCTGGACTGGGATTAACCTCTAATTTTGTCCAGGCTTCGTCATCCAGCTCTCAGCTGGTAGCAGTCTCACTGTACCCACAAAATCATTTTTCCTTGATGAGCCTGTAATTTCTGCTTGATTTAATGCCAAATGATATTTCTGTTTAACATGTTTTCACTAATTTGGATTCAACTGGATTCAACTGTGCCTCACAAGCATGTTGTTTTATTTAAAAAGTCATAGCAATTTATCTAAAGCAAGTTTATCACTGGAGTAAAGTGTTTAGTTAGTACCAGTCCATGTAATTCCATTTTTAAAAGGTAGAGCTGCACACTTCACTATTTTATATTAGTAATTAGTCGCACAACTTTGAAAACTATAAAGAATTTTATTTACGTATTATTTGTCATCGCAGACAAAACATGTTAGTGGTCTAATGTGACCGAGGTAAAACTAACATGGCGTCAGGCAGGATGCCCATGTTGAGGCTTGATGTGGAGCTCCAAACCAACTGGTGACATTATTGTGTTACATGACTGATAGACAGCCCAGGCAAGGCCACGATATTTCCTTCATATATGACGTTTAGCTGTTGTGGGTTCAGAGTTGATTATAAAGTTGTATTTAATTGACATACATGAAACTGAAACTCTGGATCCTCGTCTAGAAGTCTAGTTTTTCTGATGTTGTTTTTTTTTCTACATTTTAAAGTTTTGAGCCAGAATCAGAGAAAACCACTGACTGTATATAAAAGATGTACATATCACCTATCTGTAGGGGGTATAATGTTCACCTATCCTATTTTCCTTATGGGGTGGGGGGCTGGACCCTGTCCCAGCTATCAATAATGAGGTGAAAGGTGCACCTTATGCAATTTAGAATCACCACTAAGTGCACATATTTAGATAGTGGAAAGAGGCCGGAGTACCTGGAGACGAGCCACACAGGTAAGGGAGAACATGCAAACGCCACCGGGTGTTGGATTTAAAGACCTTGAATTAGCGTCTGAGACCATAAAGTCACCATGAAGATATCTACAGTGATGCCGTGGATCAAGAGAGCTGAAGATTTGGAATATAATGGAATAATAATGTAAAATGGAATATTGCTTGGTAGTAGGACACAGGTGGACATTCTTACTACAGCAGGCATGACTGTTACATTCTGAAGTTGTAACCTCGCACACGGTTCCATAAACTTCCTCCTACGCTCCCTGGATAAGGAAACACATTATGTCTATGTACTATCTACAAGCGGCTGGGCTGTCCTTCAGCCAAAACAGCCAGTGCCATCAGCAGACTGAGGTCATCATACTCCTCTGCTAGAAGCTCCCATAAGACTAACCTTCTTTTAAGCCTTCCTGAAAGGTAGAACAGCATCTGACAGCCTAGTGTTGTCACAATAACCTGGACTTTATGGGGAAAAAGAAAGTGAGAGTGGAGTCTGAAAGCTGACTGAAGCACTCTGTCCTCTGCATACACAGAGAGGAAGTAGAGCCGGTAGGAATATCTGGTAGGTGTGAAAATCTTCACATCCCCAACAGATCCTCAAATGCAAATTCATCATCTGCCTCGACACCTGCTGACTCAACTTCTATCAGTCAGCAGAGAGCCTCCTGACCTGCCGCCATGCGCTGGGGGTGACCAGCTGCTTAGCAGAGAACAAGAGTGTACAGCAGGTGGTGAGGGCGTCACAGCACCCCACAGCACCCCACACCTCCCCACAGCACCCCACTTTTACACTATTATTCTGTACCAGCTACCCATGTTTAGCTTGTATGTATGTTTTAACAATGAAGCCTGTTATAATGACAATAATCATTAGTCTATTCTGTATTAAAAACACACCAAATAGAGGGATTAACCATCCAAAATTCATTAAACCAAAGGCTGTATTTTTCCTTGTAAATCTGACCCTGGAGGTTACTACAAGGGGAATCATTAAATGTACTAATTTATTATGTCACCCCTAATCCTCAGCTACCAACTACTGCTGTTCCTAAAACAAGCAAACAAACAGGAACGAGCTAGCACTACTGAGTCGTAGCTTAAACTAAACATTACCAGGCGCCTGCACCGTCTCATGCAGAGCAGACTCTGCTTGTTCACACATTATTTCTAAGTTTAAGCAGGGCCTGTCTGTCCATAAGCTTTGATGCTCTATAGGTTTTAAGTTGCACATAAACAGTGTGAGGTGTGCATGCATCGTTTAACCCTCTGCCATGACTTTACCTAAATGTAGCTGAAGGTCAGTGTCATATCAAACAAATCATAATGAAAGCATTAAAATGGTCACTGCCCGAAGAGTGCTGTCACCATGTCCTGTCTCCTTATTGTTAAACACTGTTAGGCTCCATATGGTTTTTGTACATTTAAACTGTCTCCTTATTGTTAAACACTGTTAGGCTCCATATGGTTTTTGTACATTTAAACTGTTTCTTTAGTGACATAGTGAACTTAACACAACAGACTCCCAGACTTATTCTCCGTCACATCAATTCAACTTTCATGTTGCAGCTATTTTTCAACTATGACTAGACTCTGATAAAAGACAACTGGTAGCATTCAATGCTGAAATGTTTGCTGGGATTAGAACTCATTTCCGGTGGAAAGCCATGCTGCTTTCCACCGGCTAAACACAAGTTCACCATTTACATTTCTTTCATCTGATCCCTGCTTGCTCTCCACCGCCTCACATTCCTGGTCCCATTTGGCTTTTTAGCTGCAAAGTGTTTGCCTGCTAGCTGCACACTTTGTTTGGTCCTAGCAGGTAATGTAAGTTCATTTAAGCATTTCCACTGCAAACATTTCCTGCTGCTGCACTAAATGAGGTTGATGAGTCGATAAAGAGACTGAACCAAAACATTTAGTTTGCAGGATGAAAAGCCAAAAACACTCGTTAGTGCTTAGACAAACTACATTATTGGAAACGATTATTTTAGGTTTTTCTCAATCAGCACCACATACATTAAAATAAGGCATTTCTCCTTTTGTAATAATATTGATTAGTGTAGCTATTTAAATAAACTGACCATTGTCCCTCTTGTTGTGTTTGCACAGGTGACTGTCTGCTGGACCAGCCTCAGAAGCAGCTCACACTGCCAGACAACCTGCCCGGCTCCAGCTACAGCCTGCACCGTCAGTGCGAACTTGCATTTGGCCCCAGCTTCAAACCCTGCCCCTACATGCAGCCCTGCTCCAAGCTGTGGTGCATGGGAAAGGCCCGAGGACAGCTGGTCTGCCAAACTCGACATTTCCCCTGGGCCGATGGCACAAGCTGTGGCAACGGCAAGGTTTGCTACCAGGGGGCATGCTCCGAGAAGAACAGCACTCAGCACATCAAGGTGAGATAGGGTGTGGAAAGAAAGCAGCATCCCGTCCCGCGCCAACATTTTTATCGCTGACTAGTGAACAATTTTGCTCGTTCTTTTGTCTCAGGTGGATGGTCGGTGGGGGAAGTGGGGTTCATTTGGTGACTGTTCCAGAAGTTGTGGTGGTGGAGTTCAGCTGGCCAAAAGAGAGTGCAACAACCCCGTCCCTGAAAACGGAGGCAAATACTGCTACGGCCTTCGTGTCAAGTACCGTTCCTGTAACCTCAACCATTGTCCTGACACAGGTACGCTGATCCTCTGACATACACCTGTGTAACTGACCGTTCATCATCCAATAAACCTTAGCAACCACAGCTGGGTATTTTTGTCCAGTGCTGGCAAGTAATTCAAATAGAAGGTGGAAAAATCCTGCAATCAATCCCCCAAAATATATTTGGAATTAAATTGCCGAGGGCTCCTTAAGCCTATATCCAGGTATTAGACTAGCAGTAGATTAAAATAATAAATATGTGTCAACATTTTTTTTTTCAGTTTTAGCCAGATAGTCTAAAAACAGTCAGCATGAGGTATAATTAGCTCATAGGCTTTGCTTCGTGTTTTTCCTGTTAGCTTACTTGCTAACAGGTTTTATAAGCACAAAAACAACAGCGTTAATGGGACTTGTTAAGGACTAGCTAGTGCTAATCTGGTATGATAGTTTTAGCTTTTAAACAGCTGGTTTAAAGTTTATGCTCTGTGGCCGAAGAAATTAAGTCACCTAAGCATTAAGATTAAATAATTAACGGAAGGTTTGTTGGTTCTTAAGTAAAATGATACTGCTGCAAACTAACAGCTGGCTAACTTAGAGCTCATTCACACAGACCTGGAGGCTGGAGGAATACACACCATGTGTATTCTCTGACCTGTTGCTGTCTGTCACCAGGTGCTGCACCAGAAAACCTCCTTGTGATTTCTCTGGTCGCTACCAGATTGCTTTGGTTTCCATAAAAGATGCCACTTTGTCTGCTAGCACTCAAAATGAAAAAACAAGGGGGGCTAGCAAAAAAACCTGGGAACTACTGCAATAGTGCAACCAATTTCATACATAACAACAGTAGGAAACACCAGCGATGCAAATTGTAGTTTTTCCTAGCAAGCAGTGGTTAGCAGGGGTCTCTGACCAGTCGTTTGTTGTGGTGGCTGGGCTCAGCAGGCTGCCAGTGACTGCCACAAACCATTTTTTCCTTGCAACTGGTGATTGTCAGGTGGTCTCCAACTAGTCTTTAGTCCAGTGTGACACTGACCTTAACAGCCTACAGTGGTAATCAAACTGTGCATTGCTTTAGGCCAGTGGTGTCCAACTCCAGGCCTTGAGGCCCGGTGTCCTGCAGGTTTTAGATCTCACCCTGGCTCAACACACCTGAATCACTTGATTAGTTCATCACCAGGCCTCTGGGTTAGGAGACATGTTGAGGAGGTAATTTAGACATTTAAATTAGCTGTGTTGGATCAAGGACACATCTAAAACCTGCAGGACACCGGCCCTCGTGGCCTGAAGTTGCCCACCCCTACTTTAGGCTAAGACCTAAGTAGTGTCACAGATTGCATAAAATAAAAATATATATGCTGAATCCTTTTGTCTGTTCTGCACTTTACAGTCCAGCAACCCAAGTCCAAGTTACCCAAGAAAGCTTTTCAATGAACACCTTAACCCTCATCCTAAACAACTGAAAATGCTTGAAAATACCAATAATAGGATGTGCTTAAAAAAATGGATGTCGCCAGAATAGCACGACCCCATTGGCTCTGTTTTTCAGCCCAGCTGCAAAAGACGAGTTTTTAAGCAAAGTCAGGGGTGTTAGAAAAAGCCTGATTTTCTTTAAAATTGCAGAACCAATTTATACGGTTGTTATGGTTGTCGATCTAATGCGAGGCTGTTGCTAAACTTCCAGATAAAAGTTTCCGTGAGGAGCAGTGCGAGGCCTTTAATGGCTTAAACCTGAACACCAATCGGCTGGGCTCGTCTGTGGTTTGGGTTCCCAAATATTCAGGCATCTCTCCCAAAGACAAATGCAAACTCATCTGCCGTGCCAATGGGACCGGATACTTCTATGTCCTTGCTCCAAAGGTATGCATCTAATGTGAATGTTCCACTCAAGAAACAAGCTGTCTGATTGTGTCACATAATTACTCTTCCACATCGTGGCTGATTTAAAAGACAACTGATGGCTGAACACAGTACAAAGATCAGTGCTGCCAGCTTTCATTGTTAATTTCAAAATTAAAGCCCTGCCACATTTGTATCAGTCTAACGAGCTCAGACGTGACACCGGGATATCAACTATTATGCTTCTTAATGAATCTGAACTCCTCAGTATTTAGCACCGCGTAAGCCAAGAGTCAAACCTGATGGGAAGTGCAGCTGAAGGATTTAGTTTGAAAGCTCAAAAGGGTTTCATATTGAGATTGGTGTATCACCACAATATGGGACATAATGGTTACTCCCATCATTGTTGGGTACTGTTTTTGTGGCAGCAGAAAATCAATAGAGATGTGAGAAAGGCAAAGATGGAGAGACAGAGTCACTGCAAAGCTGTCGCTTGTCAGCAACCTTTGAAGAAATCAGCAGAACTACGAGCGTCTCACTGGCGTGGTGTGGCAATCCCTCTGGGGATACTGTTTGGTTTGTAGTGATTTGTGGCTCTGGTTTATTTAATTAGAGTATGCAAGAATGTAGAGGCTGTTTGGATCTCTCTAATGCATGTATTTATGATGTGAATGTGGCAGGTTGTGGATGGGACGCCCTGTTCCCCGGACACTACGCCTGTGTGCGTTCAGGGGAAATGCATCAAGGCAGGCTGCGACGGCAAGCTGGACTCTAACAAGAAGTTTGATAAGTGTGGTGTGTGTGGTGGAGACAACCAAGGCTGCAAGAAGGTCTCAGGATTGTTCACCAAGCCAGTGTGAGTATCCCCCACAGACAAGTATTACTTAGTAAATTACAGTTAGCTCTGCAAGTAAGTAAAAGTTAATTATGACAGAATATTTCTAAGATTGCTTCAATACATCACCAAAGTGGAATCAAATCAAAGTTTAAGTTTAGTTGAATTTGTTTGCATTGTGCACTAACACATGGACTAGGGAGAACCAAAACTGTGCATTCTTTAAAGTCTCATGCATCGGGGCCTAATTTTGGCACCTGTACTTTAAAACCAAAAATTATTGGACATCATCAGTTTTTGACTCCTTATCTTTTCATTTCTAGTCATGGCTACAACTTTGTGGTGATGCTGCCCGTAGGAGCGTCCAACATCGACATCCGTCAACGTGGCTACCGGGGAATGGTCAGTGATGAAAACTACTTAGCCGTGAAGAACCGCCACGGCGAGTACCTCCTGAATGGCAACTACGTGGTGTCAGCTGTTGAGCGTGACCTGCTGGTGAAGGGCAGCCTGCTGCGCTACAGCGGTACCTCCACATCTGTGGAGATCCTTCAGGCCACCAGACCCCTGGAGGAGCCTCTGACTGTGGAGGTGCTCGCCGTAGGGAAGATGACTCCTCCCAGAGTACGCTACTCCTTCTACGTCGCTAAGGAGAGCAAGGAGGAGAAGACTGTGCAGAAAGAAGAAAAAGGTCGTAAATCACAGAACAGCGTCTTGGCTGATAACAACAAAGTTGAGTCTAAGAAGCAGGTGACGGGGAAGAGACCCGTGAGTCACTGGGTGACAGGTGGGTGGGATTCGTGCACAGTGACTTGTGGGAGTGGTCTGCAGAAGAGGCTGGTACAGTGCCAGAGCGCGGATGGACGTCCAGCAGTGGACTGTGATGTTGCTGACAGGCCTGTGTCAGTAAGAGCATGTGGGGATCCGTGTCCCATGTGGGATGCTGGGACCTGGTCTCACTGCTCCAAGTCGTGTGGAAGGGGCTTTAAAAGGCGGCCGGTGCGCTGTATTACCGAGAGCGGTCTGAATCTGCCCCGAGATCACTGCTCTGGTAAAAGGAAGCCTCAGGAGCTGGACCTGTGCAATCTGAAGCAATGTTAGAGCAGAACAGGCGTAGCCTGGGGGGCTACTCATGGCAGTCGAATGAAGCTTAGCCCCAATCAGCATGATAATGACTCATTAGCTGTGTCAGGTGAGTGTTACTGTGACTGAAGGGGCCACACCAGAGAGGGCCGTCTTCCATTGTCTAAAGGACTGACATGTATTGCCTAAGACAAAGGAAGGAGACCGCCCTCTCGCCAACTGTAAAACCTCCAGCGGTAGGTTTGACTCGTGGTTTGTCTACCTCTTCTAGGACGGCCGACGTGATGCCTGCATATACAAAAGTCCTTCTAAGACATGGAGTTTGCAGCAGAGCTGCTTCATCAAGGAACATTCAGAAAGTGTTCCTTACTGCTTTATTCAGACGTGGCAAGACCATTACTGAACGTTTCCGTTATGCACATAAATACTTTTAATTGCTGTCAGAAATGTTCAAAAGACTGGTAAAGACAGCGATCACATCTAACTCCTCGGTATGCCTGCACAGGCTGAGATCTCAAAGCAAGGAAATTAGAGTTTGTATGATTACTGTGCTGTAATGTCTCACCTGTGTACTGGACTCCTCTTAATACTGAGGAACTGTTGAAAATGTGAAACACGGTACTGTATATGTCACATTCAAGGCCTCCTTCTTCCATGCAGCTTCTACATGTCCGTTTTCCTTTTTGTTACTGTTTTGCGCGATGGGCTGTTGTCTGATATGGACAAATGAAACTCATAACTCAGCTTTATGTGTCTCCAAAGAGAAAGACTCAATATTGTGTTGGTCAGATTCATCCGTCAGGTCATTAGTGACTAATCCAACTCTTAAGGGTTAGCGACAGTTTTTGGTTTAAATAGAACATTTCCAGAAACTAGAAAGTATCAGGGTGACATGGTGGTTCCAATCCAGTCTGGTCCTTTCTGTGTGGCCTTTGCTTGTTCTTCCTGTGTCTGTCTGTGTGTATTTTCCCCCACCGCTAGCACCCCCTGTTTATTTTGCATTAACTCTAGATGGCTCACCAGTGACCTGGTGGATGATAAGAAGCTAGCTAAAAATCAACGAATTCCTGAATTAATGACCAAAATTACTAAAACATTAGTAAGAGTTTTGAAGTAAGAGAGAAAAATAGTTTAGAGCTGAGCTGAGATTATATTCTATACAGTCGGTAGTCGGTTAGCGTGATACTGTTTATAATGTGTGTGTTTGTTCTGGATAGAGCAACAACATATGTTCAGCTGCTTCTTCTTTGCTGCCAAAGAGTTGTAACCTCGTACAAAGCCTTAGCTCAGTGCTAGACGCCTCTCTGCAGGAGCTGCACAGCTCACTGACAAACCCTAACCTCCAGGAGGCTCGAAGTCAGGTAAAAACTTGAAACGTGCATTTGATAAATTAATGAACTAATACACATGTAACAATACTATTCACCTCGTACACCCTCAGAAATAGAGTCCAATTCCATTTGTGTTCCTTTAGGTAAGCCCTACATGAATATACAAACTAGGACTAAATACTGGACCTGCAGGTAACTATGTGTCTCTTTTGAAAGGCCATAAAACGACATCCTAGATTTGAACGTGCAGTACCAGGAGTAGTATGTTCCTCTGCCCGTTGGGTTTTTCTGTAAATGCACTAATGTCCTCTGAATGAGTCAGTATAAGCTTACACTAAATATACGCCTAATTAATAAGCTCCAGCTCACCTGGTTAAGCAGACAAGCCAAAAGTGTCTGAATCCTCCCCAGACTGGTTTCTGCAGATTGTTCCCTCACTACATCCCAAAATAATAGGTACATGGTTTAAGACTACTCTCCATAAGGTGCAAAGTACAAGGGACCACAAAAGAAACTGTACCCACCGTACCTTTAAATGTACAGCAGTGTACTTAATTTCATAAGTATAGTGAATTTAGCAGTTTGGCTTGTTTATTAGACAAAACTAGAGACATGGAACCACTGCCTTATGTTTGCCTGCATTTTATAGACCAAACAATAAAAGTTTGTCGTTTGCTTCCTTGTTGAAAAGAACAGAAGTCAGAATGTTGAGTTCCAGGAACTGATATCTGGGAACTTCCTGTTAAAAATGACCTTTTGCTGTCTGTCTCCCAGAATAAGGCCTGTAAAGATTTTGGAAATGAGTCAGTTATTTTAAAAGAAAAGAATGATTACAGTCTTGCTATGTTATCACTATATCAAAACATTTATGACAGCAGTGTAATTTTGAAGTAAACTAGATGTCTTGCTCAGACAAATGTCTAACAAATGCTTCAATGACAGACTTTGTGGGAAGAACAGTTCAAGCTGCTGCTTCCAGCTGCTCTTAGAGGGATTAATACATTTGAACTCAACAGAAAGGTTAAGTGGTAAAAGCCCCACTCCAGAAATTCCTCCAACCCAAAATGAGACCTGAATGCACTGTGAGAATCTCTGGAAAGCAAGAAACAAATCGCTTGTGCAACTGCTGAACAACGAGGGGCCAAGAATGTGGAATATAACACAAGCGTCTTTCGGTATGGTGTCCAGTTTACAGTGCTGTGCAGACAGCCCAAGTTTCACATTTTAGGTTGCCTGCAGACACTGACAGATGGCTCCGGCTATACAATGATCTGTGGACATGATACATTTGTCTTTAGTCCCCCGGGAAAGTTCCTGGGATGAAAATCTAGCAGGATAAAAATATTTCTACTGCGAATCCACATGCTCAACTGGATATATCTGTGACACAGAATGAGAAAGCTCCAAGACGATGTAGCACTAAAACTGCATGCAAGAAACAAGTCGAGAATAATATTTGTAATAAATATTAACAGTACAAAATATTAAAACAAATAAAACAACTAGAGAATTTATTTAAAGATCACCTCTAATGAAAAATATCAGCAGCAGAGTTAGTCAGGGATAACCTAGGTAAATACAAACAGCAGTTTTTAAATGACAGATTCACACAGTAGGTCACAAAAGACCCCAGAACAGAACAACACTAATGAACTGCAGGCCTCACCTGCCTCAGCTGATCTCAGAGTTCATGATTTAACCGTATAAAAGAGACTCTGTGGGAGGAGAAAATCACTGCAGACCTAAAAGAACATAAAGGATGGTCTCACTTCGTCCAGAAACATCTTGATGATCCCCGAAACCTTTTGTGGACTGACGAGTCAAGTCTCATTAATCGGCGTAAAACAAACACAGCACGTGATAAAAGGAACAACAGTCAAATATGGTGGTGGGAGTGTGTCCAGGGCTTCTTTGGCAAAATGATGGAATCAACAATTCTGCTCTCTACCAGAAAATCCTGTAGGAAATGGTCGGCCGTCAGATTGTCCCTCAAGGCTCAAGTCCACTTGACCCAAAATGACCTGAAACACATCAGCAAGTCCAGCTGTGAAGGGCTTAAAAAACTAAAGCAATGATGTTTAAGTGGTGTGGTCAATGCCCGGACTTATATCTGACCTTAAACAGGATGTTAACACTCAACAATCCTCCAGTGTAGCTGAATTAAAACAATTCTGAAAGAACTGAAGAGTGAGCCAAAATTCTTCCACAGCGACGTCAAACAATCACTGTTAATTTGTGCAAACACATGATTGCAGTTTTTGCTGCCTAGTGTGGCTGAACCAGTTTTTAGGTTTCACACCAGGCCGGGTAGCTTCTGTCCCTGGTGTCCCTTGATAGATAAAATCATTATTTTCACTGCATTTTACATTTGTCTATTATTAAAATGTGTTTAATAATATAACAAAAAATGGGACAAAAAATTAAGTGTGACAAAAATGCAACAAACTAAGAAATCAAATGCTTTTTCATCGCCCTGTACATTTTTTTGATGTTGATTTTTGCTCATTTATTCCATCTGTCTACATTTATAGCACCGTGCCAAAAGCTTGGATAGTTTCCCCTAGTGTTGAATTATATTCTTTGTGGTTTACAAGAAGAAAAATGTTTTTTCTCTGTTACCCAAGGCGCTTTGAAAAAAAACATCCTAAAACACGTATCACCAATCAGCTGCTGTTTTTCCTCCCTGGTATTCCAACGAGCTTTAATACCGGTCACAGCAGATGGCCCCGCCCCTCTCTGAGCCTGGTTCTGCCGGAGGTTTCTTCCTGTTAAAAGGGAGTTTTTCCTTCCCACATTCGCCGAAGTGCTTGCTCATAGGGGGTCATATGGTTGTTGGGTTTTCTCTGTATGTACTATTGTACAATATAAAGCGCCTTGAGGCGACTGTTGTTGTGATCTGGTGCTATATAAATAAAATTGAATTGAATTGAATTGAATTGAATTGAATTGAATTGAATTGAATATGTGCTGTTGAACAGAAAGTTGGTCCATTGCGCGCCGGTATGTTTGTACTTGCCATTATCACCAGACAACTACCAAACCATTTAGGGGTGTACAGAAGTATAGTTAATTCCTTGCATGCATTTTGGCCGGACAGTTCTTCCATTACAAGATTTGAATTTCAAATATGTGGAAATTCCACATAAAGAAGTAGATACTAAGACATTAACCCTCTGGAGTCTAATTGGTCATTAGTAATGACCCCAGCTCCAACCCGAATCCAAACCCTAGTCAATGAGAATATGGAAATTTTAATTTTATGACTTTGGTCTCACAAGTGTGGACAATCAGATAAGGAAGAAAATAATAACCTAAATGGACTCACATCAAAGAATATTCACATCTTTCTGCCAACGAAGCCGGTTTTGTCTTAAATTTTATATTTAAAATATAAGATTAGACTGAAGTAGTGTTGCCACCTATGATTGCTTAGACCCCAGAGGCTTCAGCTGCTTTACTTTGCTCTACTTTGAACCAGTCAGTCATGAATAATCATCACGTGTGTTATACCTCGCAGACATGGGTTTATTGGAAGGTTGCACTGTCCTTGATCGACTCTGTCCTTTAACCTTTTTTTCCACTTATTTAGAGGGATCAGTCACTCCATCTAAAAGATGGTCATGTAGAGTTATTATTCATGCACATATATAATATTAATTTAACTGTTGTCCCTTGTATTGTATACTATGTATACATTAATTTAGCTGAAATGAAATAAATTACTGAGCTATTCACAGATGTTCCCCATTCAGCCAATAAGGTTTGAATGAGTTTGCTTCCTATCAGACACCTTTGCTGGATGTTTTGTGAACCGCTCCCGTTCCTCTGGTAGTATCTGTTACATCATATTTCTGCCGTGCCAAGCAGTCTTCTATCACACGAGACAGTCTTGATACTTAAGCCCTTCTCCAACTGAAGCATGACTGTAGATAAAAACACATTCATTCATCTACTTTGGTATTCTGCTGATTTAGGCTCTTTTGTCTCGACTGTGCTGTAATAACACACCCGGCCTGGCCAGTGCCTGGCGAGTAAGCCTGACACATTGTTGGGCAGACTTGGACACCATCATCCCGATGATTATTGGTCATAATATTTAACATTTTTTTAGAAGGTGTGGTTAGCTAAAGCAGACTATCAAAAGCAATCTTTGTAATTTTTACACAGTATGTTAACACAAGTGTATTCATTTCATTTCTACCTAGAATGAGGTTAATGTGTCTCCTTGGATTTGAAAGATAAGGTTAAAATTAGTGGCAATATTTAGGAACAATGGATACTTAACCAGATACTGGACTCAAAGATAGCACAATTTCATACGAAGAAAAATTATCCTCCTAACCGTTTGAGCTGCTATCCTATGTAGGGTCCTCAGCACATGTGCATCTGTGTGTCCCACCAACAACCTGCTGCTTACATAACAAACCTGACATTGCGATTACCTACAAATAAAAGTTCTGGTTTAGGAATTTAAAAAAAAATTGTACAAAAGTGAAGCTTTCATCCACTTTAAACTGACCATGTTTCCAGATGTGGGTAACCCCCCAAAATATATGACTGCAGTTTTTTGGCCCACGGGGTCTTTAGTTCTTTTGTTATTTTAATTTTTGGTTGCAACACCATAAGTGAACACTGGAAAAAACAATCATCTGGCTGTGGTCCTTCATTTAGGTCGTTTAGTAAATGTTAATAGTTAATGAGTCCAAAATAACATGTTTTTACAGGGTATTCAACCTTACACTAAAACCCTCTAATTACTATGCTAAGGTCAGTGTCACTTTTAGTTCATGTGTCAAGGAAACACCAGACTTTAACATCTTAACATTATTTTTTTTTCTTATTTCTACAACAAAGCTTCCCTATTCTTAAAGAGACATCCGTTTTAAACCACTTCTAAATAATGTATCCACTAAAGAGATAATTACTTGATTAATGAAATCCTGTTTGGCTTTATTATTATATTTGTGTTTAATTTTTTTTCATCCATCCATTTGTAGCTTTAATGCAGTCGTTTTTCCATTGTGGGTTATTCTATATGCTTTTTCTACTGACAATTATCTGTGTGGTAAGTCAGGAATTATAAACATGCTTAGGTCCGCTGGAGAACATCATCATTTAGGCTTGAGAAATAGTTTGCTGCTTTATAAAAAAAACAAACAACTAAAAGCCCTCCGTAAAGCTAGAACATCTAAATATTCATTATTGATTGAAGAAAATGAGCCTAGGTTTCTCTTCAGCACTGTAACCAGGCTGACTGTAGCCAGATTTGTATCATATCTATCCAATAGACTGCAATTTGTTCATGTAAATGGAGAGTCCTCTTCATACACTAAGGTCAAATACGGTGTTCCACAGGGTTCAGTGCTAGGACCAATTCTGTTTACATCATACATGCTTCCCTTAGGCAGTATCATCAGAAGACATAGTATACATTTTCACTGCTATCTCTACACTATCTCTACTTTTAAGATTAGGCTTAAAACTTTCCTTTTTGCCAAATCATATAGTTAGGGCTGGACCAGGTGACCGTGAATCCTCCCTTAGTTATGCTGCAATAGATGGGGGATTCCCATGATGCATTGAGTTTTTCCTTTCTAGTCACCTTTCTCACTCACTGTGTGTAATTAGACCTCTCTGCATTGAATCATAGCTGTTATTAATCTCTGTCTCTCTTCCACAGCATGTCTTTATCCTCTTCTTTTCTTCTCTCACCCCAACCGGTCGCAGCAGATGGCCCCGCCCCTCCCTGAGCCTGGTTTTGCCGGAGGTTTCTTACTGTTAAAAGGGAGTTTTTTCTTCCCACTGTCACCAAAGTGCTTGCTCATAGGGGGTCATTTAATTGTTGGGTTTTCTCTGTATGTACTATTATACAATATAAAGCGCCGTGAAGCGACTGTTGTTGTGATCTGGCGCTATATAAATAAAATTGAATTGAATTGAATCTTAAATTAGTTTTAACATGAATTTACACACTGTCATAGTTAGACTTTCCTGCCCAGACAGACAGACGGACAGAAATAAATCATCTCTTTTAAAGAAACTTTATAGTTTAAAAAAAAAAAAGGTTTTTAACCAGAATTCATAATTTTATCTCTACTAAAAACATCTGGTATGTTCTTGTGGTTTTAAGATGTTTTTGTAATGACAGAAAATATAAAATCTGCATAAATGCATTTATCTATGGGATTGTAATAAAACAAATCTGTGAAGGATTCACATATGTTCTCGCTTTAAAAAATGCATTTTTTTCAAAGAGTTGAACACATTTGTAACAGTTTTTTAATGATTTATTATCATTCTTCAATGCACCTTTTCCCAAATTAATCTATTAGTACCCCCTAGCGGCAAACGTCATTACTACAATCATCCATCCATTCTTTTTCGCTTATCCTAGGGGCTTCGGGAATTTTAACTCATACATAATTACTAAAACGATTAAATAAACTAAAACGTGCTTCATTGACCACATTTTATATTTAACATTCATGTTTTCATTCGGGTCAGGTGGTAATAAAGGACAAAAAACAAGAAAACGGATTCATGGTTGAAACGTCTCAGCAAAGTGTGAAGGTACAAATTTTAAAAAGAAAGAGAGAGATACATGTTTGCGTGAGACCAAAACAAAGCAGTAAAACTGATAAAGAGTCCAACTTCTGAGAAAAAACAAATTTCAGGACATGATGAAAAAAAATTGTTTGCCATTAATTTAACAATTGATTTTGAAATGCAGCATTAAAGGTGTTTGTTGTGCTCCTTTATAAGGGCATGTGTTGTTTCTCCCACAAGATTTCGCCCTTGTTGGGGGTTGTTAAACAGGTTTTAGAGCTATTGTTGAACTGGCTTGTATGGAAGAATGATGAAAATGTTTTTTTTTTCTGTGGTGGAAACGAGATGTGAGGAGTCTGCGTTATGAGACACTTCTAGCTTGTACCAGCAGGTGGCAGTGAAGTAGTGGAAATCCATTGAAGGGTTTGTTGTGTGCGTTTGTTTTCCTGTGGAAATCACCCTGCTCACTGACCCTCACCACTGCGCCATCAAACCTTACTCATGTTGGGAGTGGTCAGTTGTTTTCATCACTATTGCACAACAACAAGTTAGTCACTAGTTTAATTAAATGCAATATCTAAAAACTATTATTTATTTAATGTCAACGTTGGTTAATTAAAACGCTGTCTTTCGTCACATACTAATATTAGATGAAAGATATCTCAATATTATGGCACTGAAACATTTCAGTCCGATAGCTGTCTCACTCGACCACATTGCTTTCTGAGCTCCTCTGGCTCGCATCTTCTGCCTTGAAAGAAGAAGTCTTAATCCGTGCAGAGAGATCAGAAAGGTAGTGTACACAGTGTTCACAAGCGCTGACGAGGGCTTACTCAAAATTGAGATTTGTTTATTTCTTTTGGCCAAAATAGTTCATTACACTGTACACTGACTCTTTAAACAGTTTTCACAGAGAAGAGAAGACAGTTTGCAGCAGATAGAGCTTATTTCTGGTTCCTATCACACAAGGCAGTGGAAAGACAATAACCCTTCAGAGCATCTTCAACAGAGGCAGAAAGACCAGCTACCTGACTGCTACACTCGAGGACCAATTTGAGGTATCATTTTGTAGTATTCTACTCTAACTGGGAGGGAAATGGTTTAACTTTTTATTTCCCCACATTTGGCATCTTCCAGTGACTTTATTATCGTTTTAAACATTAAGCTTGGAATACATCCGATTCTGAAAATAAAGACCAGCTCTCACAGTTTGGTTTTCTACACTCTTACTCGTGACACGCTGGAATAATAAACAGTTTTATTGTTTTAACATTGTCAGGCAGCAATACTTTGCCTTTTACGTGCAGTTCAGTATTATATGGCAACACCTGACTAATGTCATAATGTTTAGCAGTCTCTAAAATATGACTGTGGAAGTGGTGCTGAGAAGAAGAAGGTTTAGTAAAGAAGTAGTTTTTGCGGTGCGTTCAGACACACCTTTCTGTGAGTTTATCTCTACTCCATTGTCTGTGTATGATGCATGGTTTCTATTAAGCGCAGCTGGGACGTTTACAGTATGCAGCACAAATCTATTCAGTATGAACATCAGGTTATGATGGAAAACTGAACGGCTACGTCTCTGTAGAACCTTTACTACAAAACACGCTTCACACATTTTTAAAAGAAAAAGAACCTCTCCTGCAATGGAAAAATACCTCTTTATTTTTTGTGCATGCCAGGGTCTCAGAAAAGTCCGCTCCAGGTGGGCAGGCAGTGATAACAGCAGATAAGCTGTTCCCATCTTAAGGCCGCTTTCCATATCCCTTATCAGGATGAGGATTATTAAATATAAGTTTTAAAAAATGTCTTAATGAAGTCCAGGATTTTGGATTAGAAACTAATTGACCTGACGTTATCTGGTGTTGGCTCGCTTTAGGAAATTTAGCCCAGATGTGAGGGACATTAGCTTGTTTCACTTTTAGGAGTCACTATCATTGTTCGATGAAAAACATTCTCACACATGGCAAAGGAATGCATTCGTTACTGCAGAATTAAAGATCCGGACACAGGCAAATCATGTGAATATGACTGTAGGCGCATTTTTATAACAGAGAGGGATGAAGGAGACTTTACATTTGGGCCCATTTACATGATTAGGCCAGGTATTGCATCACAGAGCTGAATATTTATTTATTCTTGGCATGCAAGCCTGAAGACGGTGGAATAACGTAGGTAGGGTTATACCTTCAGGCAGGCAGACTGAGTGTGGTGTTACAGGAGGCTGGCGCTGCACTACGACAGTTGTTGGGTTCACTCCAGTGCAGCTGGAAATGGGACACTTATGCACATAACAGACCCAAACGACAGCACTGGCTCCTCTGCCCGAAGTGGATGGAGATGAAGTGGTCTGCCAGGACGCCCAGGCAGCAGAGCCTGCACTGATGGTCACATGTTTGTTCTAGTCCCTATGGAAATAAAAAGCACAGTGTTTACATGATCAGGGACAGAGTGGGCTGAGCCAACTCACTGAGGGAATTCAAAACACCGTATCCCAAAAGGGCACCATGAAGAGAAAAAAGCTGCAGTCCATAAATGGATAAAGCAGGAGTGAGGGTATTATTGGGAACAATAGAGTTGCTGACTGGAATCTGGAGCTGTCAAAGAAACAAAATGAATTCATTCAAATGAATCTACCCTTTAAACGTCGATCAACTGCTCTCGAAACTCTAATCATTCTCATTTCATCATGCGGGCCATGCATCAGGCTAGTTTGTTGTGGTTAAGCAGTAAATGTCTGAGATTTAGGGTTGGCTGCTCTGTAAAAGATGCAGCCCTGTGATAATAAATCAATACGGCCTTATGTTAAGAAAGTGTAAACATTTATCTCACACCATTTCCCAGCATAAGTGTTGAAGTACTGAAGTGCCTGTGAAAGGTGAAAGGACACTTATTCCTGGCTTTTATCCTGCCAACAGTTGTCAAATGTCAAATGAGCTCATAGCTGCATTAGCACAGCAGGAGGAGGAGGAGGAGGAGGAGAATGAGGAAAACTATCCAACTTGAAATTTAAAGTTAGACAGAGAAGGGTTACACAGATTCCAATAGCCAAAACGTTTTAAAATAATCCTCTCTGAGACCAACTGCAGCATTTAAAGCTGTTACGCTCTTAGACAATGCAGTTTCTCCAGATGCGTTCGTGATCTCGCAAGCCAGCGATGTGCCGCATCAAGCCTTGTACTTCAATCGTGTTTGGTTTCTAACCTGAGGCTTCCCACAGTCCTCTCACTAAACAAATGGTTTCCTTTGTCATTATTAAAGGACAGCTGAGAAATCTCTCAGCTGGTCAAATAGACACAAACAAAAAAGTGCGCACAGATCGTGTCTCGGTCAATAACTGAGATCATTTTAGTGGTCTAACAAGCATTAAAAACAGACACATTTCTGAAACATCAAACACTGGCATCGCATGCTATCACTCATATCTCATATCCTGTTGTGGGACTGACATTTACACCCGGGGTCCGAGAAACTAAAGCCTCATTATCCAAACTCCCTGTGAAGCAGATGCCTCATTTAGCTCATGTGACTCGGTTTTCTCTCTTTCCTGTTTTCTAACTATATGTAGACAAAACGAATTATCCAAGACCCCAAATCACAGATGAACAGTCTGTACACAGTCAGATTAACCTTTCCACCCAGAAATTGCTTCACCGATCCCTGACACTTGTTGGGGATTAGTACTGTCCGTATAAAGTCAATAGTACATGAGATATTTATCTCTTCTGGCACTGTGTTTTAATCAAATGGTCTTCTTAGATAAATCAGACATTCCTGCCCGCCATTAATCATGAGCTGAACTAAGCCCCACAGTTTACAGTAAAATGAAGCATGCCCATTCAGATCTGAATAACAGCCTCTTGGCTTCAGTCCAGCAGCCACTTTTTTTGCTTCAAATGCATATTTTAACCTGTCACATGTGCCATTCACATGTTTGTGGATGCATTGACAGGAAGCTCGGGACTCCCTTGCCAAAGCAACTGCGACACACATGCATATTCAAGTCCATGATACATTCATCATTACAGCATAGAGGGAGAATGTGTTACAAATGTTCCTCATTAACTGATGTGAGTGGAATTATAATAAATTGCAATACAATAAAAGGATAAGACACAAGCTTTCTAAAGTTTTCATGATTATAATGTTTCCCAACTGATTACTAACTGCTACAGTTAAGTCTGCTTATATAATGAAGCAGAAATATTTTCGTATTTCCTCACGCTTCGTGCATATCATCCACTATCTAAGAAATATACCGCCTCTCACTTTTCTGTTGTATTTTCCCCTCTTTCTTTCTTTCTTTTTCTCAGATATCTCACAGATTCACTTCTACTGCACAGCTCCATCATTTCCCACTCCCTCCTCTTCTCCCTCCCACCTTTCCTCTTTCTCTTGCTCTCACTGTGCTTCTCACAAACTGCGGTGGGTGTTTTTACACACTCTCCCTCCTCTCCCTTCACTCTTTGCTCTCAGGCTGCAATGAGGTTAACAGCCCTGTGCGTATGTGGGACCCTGCTGGCCTTCTCAAGTCTCTCTTGGATCACAGCAGACTCTGATGAAGGAATACTCCTTGTGGATAAAGGATTTGGCCCCTGCACTGTAACACTGACGCCTGGGGGGCCGTGCAGACAGGTGCAGCATGAGAGCACGTGCCCTTACTTACTCACTTTGCCACCGCTGAGAATTCACCTGCCACAGCAACTCAGAGAGCTGGAGAAGATCGTGGAGGACCTGCAGAAACTGAAGGACAGTGTGGATGAACTGCGGGAGATCTGCGCAGACTGTACAGTAAGCCAAATTGAGAGAGAGTGTGGAAGGCAAAGAGAGAATGAGCGTGAGACACTGAGTGAGGGGACAGATAGACGTGAGGATGAGAGAAACTGGGTGAATGAGAGACTTCAAGAGAATGGTTTTAAACAAGAGTGCGGCAGAGTCAGTGTTATGGAAGGAGATGGAGACTTGGAAAAAACAGGCACTCTGGAAGAGAAAGAAAGAAAGAAATGGGAGACAGAAAGAGAGAGCAATTCAGGACTCATAAAAGAAAATGAGGAAGGAAAAACTCTGACGGGAGTGCTGGAAACTGATGGAAAAACTCAATCAGACAGAAGAAAAGGAAAGGACAAAGTAGTTCCAACAAAAGTAACAACAGGTGGTGTAAATGAGGGAACAGTAGGAGAAAAGGTTGCTGACAAAAACAATAGGGAGTGGGAGAGAGACAGAAATAAAAACACTGCAGGACAAGAGAATTCAAAGGGATATCAAGAGGATAATCTGGAGGATGGAAAAGAAAGAAAGACTTCTACTAACGTAATAAAAACTGGAGAAAGTGGTCATCACGTGTGGCAAGATAAAACAGAGGAAACAGAAACCCAGACTGAAGCCAATGATAGGATAAAGATGTCTGAGAACCATGATGAGAATACAAATCAGAAGCAAGAGCAGAGCAGGGAGGAGAAGAAAAAGGAAATGGAAAAGAGAGTAAAAGTAGAGCAAAATAATGAGAAACGAAAAGAGACCGAAAGCATCGGGCGTACTGAAAAAGAAAAGACTATAAAAGAGGTGGGTGAGGGCAGGGAGACAGGAAAGGAGATCAAAACAGAAGATGGAGAAACAGAGAGTGGGGAGGGAGACATTGATGGAGAATTATTATCCAGCAAAGCAACTAGGAGGACAGACTTTGTTTCAATCAGCCCAACTCCTCACTCTACAATTAACATAGCTTCAGTGCTAGACTCTGTGGACTTGAATGAAGCTACGTCATCTATTCCATCTCCTCGTCTGTCCAGCTCCACCTTGCATTATATCACAGATGTCAGTCACGAGATAACAACCCAAAGCACAGGCCTTGTAGCAACTGAGATTTCTAAGCCTCCAAAACCTGATGCAGAGACTGACACAGAAACTACAATGAGCACAGTGAGAAGACAACACATAACCAATCCAACTACTACATCCAGGCCAGGCCTCGACGGTCACATTAGTTCAACTACAACAACTACAATCATCACAGCTCATCATCAGGATTCAACTGTAGAAGCTGTAGATGACAGCCACTGGACAGCTAAAAAGAACATAAGCTTAAATACCAAGATTGGAGTAAAACCTCTGCCAGGCCAAGGACCAAAGCCTGGCAAAAAAACTAAATACAATCAAAAACAGCATCCTTCTCACCACAGACCCATAATCGACCAAAGACCTACACCTAAACCTGGCAAAGACCCGAAAGGAGTCAAAACTTCAAAACCTAAGCAAAGAATTCTCCCTGATATTTTATCCACTATTCAAAATCTGAAAAACAATTCTATACCTAAACAAGGCCAAGATTATACACCTGATCAAAACAAGTTACCTATTCAAAAGTCAAAATCTAATAAAAAGACCGTGACTCCTATTTGGAGACCTCCACCGCATCACAGACCTCAGAATGCAAATATCACCAGATCTGATAAATATCCTGGAATTGACCAAGAGCACGATTCTGATCAAGTTCCTGCTACTAATCAAACTTCAAAATCCGAGAAGGAAATAGTCCATAATCCCAAAACTGAGAAGCCAGACCAAAAGCAAAAAACAGAAAAATGGTCAAAAGGTGAAGAAAAAACTAAATCTGACCATAAACCTGATTACCATGAGACATCTGATGAAAATCCTTCACACTCCTCTAATTCTAATCAAGATTCAACACCTGGAAAAAAGACCATACCTGATCTCCCCAAAAGACCCCCTAACCAAAAGCCTAAAACCAGACAGAACATCCCTACAAAACCCAAACCTGTCCAAGAACCTGAATCAAAAGAAACTCCAACTGCTAGCTACACAGAAAAACCTAAACAAAAGGAGACGTCTGATGAAAATCCCTCACAAGTGTCTTATTCTAATCAGGATTCAACACCTGGAAAGAAAACAATATCTGATCTACTGAAAACACCCCCCAACCAAAGACCTAAATCCACAGACAACATTCCTACAAAACCCAAACCTGTCCAAGAGCCTGAATCAAAAGAAAGTCCAAAAGCTACCTACAGAGAAAAACCTAAACAAAATGAGACTTCTAATGTAAATGCATCACATGTATCCAATTCGAATCAATATTCAGCACCGCAAAATAAGACCACATCTGATCTACTGAAAACAGCCCCCAACCAAAAGCCTAAAACCAGCCAGAACATCCCTACCAAACACAAACCTGTTCAAGAGCCTGAATCAAAAGAAACTCCAACAGCAGGCTATGCAGAAAAACCTAAACAAAAGGAGACATCCGATGAAAGTCTATTGCAAGTGCCTTATTCTAATCAAGATCCAAAATCTGGAAAGAAGAACATATCAGATCTAATGAAAACACCCCCAAACCAAAAGCCTAAAATCAGCCAGATCATCCCTAAAAAAACTATACCTGTCCAAGAGCCTGAATCAAAAGAAAGTCCCACAGCTACCTACACAGAAAAACCTAAACAAAAGGAGGCATCTGGTAAAAATGCCTCACATGGGTCTAGATTCTAATCAAGATTCAACACCTGGAAAGAAGACCA
>VUQR01006734.1:23821-51961 GCA_015108515.1 Hemichromis elongatus | reverse complement strand
TGTAAAAAAGTATAATTTTTAGTATGCGACAGAGCATAGAGGTTAGCAGAGGTTTCGGAAAGCTTGAGCTTAGTGCAAAGCAAATATGATGTTTAGGAATATTCAATAAAGCTTGTTAGCCTTAAATAAATAAAGCTTTGTTTGTATTTCGTTTGTATTTGTTTGTATTTATACTTTAATGTTACTGTTTCACTTCTGCTTTTTGTCTTGTTTTATTCTATTGCTGCTGGCCTCTGTGAGTTACCAAACAAATTTCGTTGTATGACTACAATGACAATAAAGTCTCTCTCTCTTAGCCAATCCCTTGCAATAGGTCCTGTTACACTGACCTTGTGACAGCAGCTGAGAAATTACTAGTGCTGTGCAATACTGCAGATTTTTGGTATGATCCAAAAATTTAATGACCACCAAATCACTGTGATTAATAAGTAATTAACACAACAACAACATACATTTCAGCTTTTTATGTACTTTTTTTTGTTTGTATTTTGGAGACCTGGAACGTAAATGTGTCCGTCTCTAAAGCACCATGGGTGAACTGGTGATATTTAAATTTGCTATAGCCTATAACTAAAACAGACGTGACAGTCAGCAAAAAAATGTTTCAGATGCTTTTCACAGTGGATGTTTAATGTATATTTTTTAACCAAAAATAAATAATTAATTTAACACTGTTCAGTGGACGATATAATGAAAGTAGAGGATAGAAAGTATCGATCCTATTGTGTTAGTGTTGATACTACTGATATTTAGATCGATCTGCCCACCTCCAGAAATTAGTTCAATTTTTTGCTTAACTCTTTGTCATTAATTAACTGATACAAGAAATGGCTGGCAGCAGCCAGAGTCAGGATTTAATACAGACCAAATTTGCAAATGTGCCTAGAAAAATGTCTCCCAGAAATAAAATATAATTTTCTCTGTACCCATAACGAAACGAAACACTTTCTCACTGCAAACCTCAGGAGATGTTTTTCTGCTTAAAACATAAACATATTGCACAGAGGGGCAAACAAATAAGAATTTCATCTTGAGCCAGCTGTTACTGAGGTGTATACAAAGTGTACAGCACTATACACAGTTTTATAGGATCTCTCAGGCACATTTTTTTCATAAAGCTCTTAATCTGAAATCTCATACCGGAAACGTTTTGTCTTGAAGCCGTGCTCGTGCAAATGTTGAGTGAATGGCAGCGTGTTTATAGTGGGTCTTGCGGCTGCACTCAGGCGTGGATTAGCTGATTTACCGAGATGTTTTGGGGATCAGCAGGTCAGCGGGGGTCTGTCGGGCTTCTCCGATGCTGGTCCCTGACGGTCAGCCCCAAGACTCTTACACCTACCCGGTGTCCTTTGCACACCACTCGCGCTCTCTCTTCCTCTGCCCCTCTAAAGTCTGCTGCTCATGAAGAGGCGAAGCAGCCTCTAAGGCGGTGGGATCTGGCGGTGAGCCCCTTCACCACGGTGCGCGCACAGATAGGCTGCAGCATATCCATCCACCCGCTGGACCTGCACACCTACCCTGAGGCTGACCGAGCCTTCATAACAGTCCACGGGCCAGACAAGGAGCAGGAAGTCAGTCTGGACAGGTTAAAGGTCCACTATGATGACCGGAGCAAAGAGCTCCTAATATCCGCTGAAACGCTGGAAAGCGACGTGTCCATCGAAATGTCTGCACCCATCAAAAGCAGTGAGTGTGTCTATGACACAGGGATCCAGACTAAAGTGATTCTGCGCTCTGCGTCTTTGAATAATTTCTGTATGTAAACTTTTGTCAGATCTCTTCATTACTACCCAAGGAAAGGGCAGCGTGCAAGTTAAGAACATGGAGTGTGATATCTGCAAGGTGCGAACAGAAAAGGGGAACTGCCTCCTGCACTCTGTCAAGGTGGGTATTGGCAACACATGCAAGGCCTGCAGTTAGTCGGTCCTACTGTTTGGAGCAATTTACCCAAACTGTCTTTCTCAGGCTTGCTTATTTTACAAAGACAACGCCAAACCACACACTCCTCTGCTAAAACAGCCCAGCCGTGACCTTCATCTATCAAAACATTTTCTGACGATGACTGTTGATCCTTAAACACTTGAGCTGAAGGCAAGTGGACTTTTTCACTGGCCTGTGAATCAGGTTGTTTCCCCTGGAATTAGATGGAATTTACAGGTATTTTACCTGAATTTACAATGCAGTTACCTATAAAGACTTGACTGATAATTCAAGTTTTTACAGGAACAAATAAATAATTATACTCTAAGCAATTTTAAGTACTGTATAGTTTCTGGGTATTTTAGTGAAAAGACAAACACAATTTCCCTATGTTACACTGTAAATACACTGCACCTTTAGTGGCTTCACCTTGCCTTTTTACATTTTGCATGATCCATTATGTGGATGTGCATCATGCACGGTCCACTATTCTGCTGTCCTTTTATATTACATATAAAATATGTAATGAGGACTGCTGTTTTTTCAACGATCCTGGAAATTATGCACTACTTAACTTAATAAAATACTACTTAAAATGGCTCACAGTATAATTTTTCTCTTTTACTGAAGTTACACCCTTTTGAGGTAGTCCTGAAAGTCACTGACCCACCCTGTTATGCGAGTTATTAAGGTCACATGGGCCAAGGTACAAGTTGTTGGAAAACATCTCAAGACTGGATCACAGGTGGCGGGTGGTTTGTGTTGTAGGCCACCACCATTGTTCAATGTCAGTTTTTCCTTTGCTGTTATTTAAAATCATCTGTCTTCTCTATGCAAACTGTGAGCATCCTGAAAAGAGCACCCTTTCTCATCTTTTGCTGTCTTGTCTCAGGCTCATCAGGTTGAGGTGCAATCCCACGAAGGGCATGTTACAGGTGTGGGCACAATCAATGGCAACGTGGTCATCAGCACTGGTGGAGAAAGTGTAAGGATGACATTCTTATTACTATGTGTTTGTCCTTATACTCAGTAGTCATTAGGGGGCAGCAGTACCCTGAAATATGCCTTAGCAGTGTTGAGTTTCATGTTTTCTTTTTTTGATTTGAGGCTATTACTTAAAAAAAAAAACAATATCAAAAAAGCTGAGATTATACATCATGTATATCCTGTGTAGTGATCAGTCGTACGTTTACAGGCAGTGGATGTTAAGAAGCTCCAGGGCACCAAGATGAATGTGTCAACCGAGCACGGCCCTCTGAAGGTCAAAGCCATCTACGCGGAGTCCACCTGCATCTCCTCCCATTCGGGAAGTGTGAACCTAGGGCACGTACACGGTGAGCAAAAGCGAGGATCCGTCATTCAGTTTTAATAAAAACTTGTATCTTAATGAAACTACTTGTGTGGTTATTATGGCAGCCAGAGTCCAATGCAAAGTGAGCCAATAAGCAATTAAATATTTTGACTCTACTACACATTAGATTGTGTAAATTATGATAGTTCAGTTTTTAAGGGTTAGGGTTAGTTTTTTTGCCAGTGGATAAAAATATCTGCCAAATCAAGATCTTACTGACAGCTATCAATCCCAACAGTGGGCAATTAGAGCAAATAAAACCAACTTTAGTATTAAATTACTGTTGGCAGGTTAACACATGGGCAATCATAATCTGACGTAACACAAAATAGAAAAATCTGCACAAAGAGGTTGTTTTTTTGTACATTATATTACATTACAGTACATTCTGAACACAGCTGCTTTATGTTACTTGCTTGGTAAAGCAGGACTTTGGTATGTCGGGAATCCCGGGCTCGGATCAGAGGTGATTTAACTGCAATGTGGTTGTAATTTATCAGAACTTATCAGCTTTTATCAGCTTGTTACTAGTTTCTGAAAAGCTATGAAACAATGTAGTTTTGAGAAGACTAGTTCTTCAAAGTCAAGATGAGATCAGAAGGACAAGAAGCTTTATGATGTGTAGTAAGAAAAATGCACCATTGATGCAGACTTTATTTTCTTCCAGATAATGATGAGCCTCAGACTCCAACTCCAATGCATGGAAACAATTATCTTGTTGACTCAGAGCTGCAGGCTTGTGATATGTACAGTCTTATAAGTGTTATCATTACTTAATACTGACTATGTGCTTTCATCAATTGAAGGTGAGACTACTGTGAAGAACGTGTGTGGTGATACAGTTATAGGTGAGCAGGTCGACAGACTGCACAGTGCCCTTTATATGGTCTAGGTCAGTGGGAGGAAAACGGAACACCCGAGGCTTTGCTTTGCTTTTTCAGATGGTTCAAACAGCTTCCTGAAGGTTTCCTCTGACAGCGGAGGCATCGATGTCTATGTGGGAGACGGTGGCAGTGCTGAGCTTCACAGTCAGCAAGGTAAACACACATTACAAGAAAAACTTTGTCTTTATTTGACACAACTTTCGTTCTTACATCTTTTGAGTTGTAATGTTTTTGTCCTTCATTCTGTGTCTTACGTAGGAACGGTGAGTGTGCGTGTGCCGTCCTCATTAAGAGCGGGGGTGAGGCTTTGTGGGACATCGGTGGATATCAGCCCAGAGGTTGTTCTGCATGGAGTAGAAAACAACACTTCTGAAGGCCACACCACAGTTACTGGTAAGCTCTTTGCCTTCATTATAACACTTCCCTGTGGTACGGTTAATGTGCCATATCCTAAAAACAGGTAAATACATACAGTGTTTTGTCCATAATTTGCCTCTGCTTCGTTTTCTCTTACTTTTATGTGCCCTGTTATGTGTTTCTTTCAGGCTATATGAATATGGAGTCTCCGTCTAATCAGTGGGTTAAAGCTCAAGCAGACAGAGCCTCCATCAGACTGACCGCACAAAGCTGGTTTGAGTCCCGGAGGCTAGTCAGCTGAGCGTCACATTTTTTTCCTAGAATCATAATGATGCATTGCTGAACTGGGACTTAAAAAATGACAAGAAAGAGCCAAATTTCACTGCAGCTTTAAGAGACTGAATGCTCATGATATACTGCATTGTAATCTGAAGTATATTACAAATGTTCTATGTGTGTAAGAAGTAAACATGTATGGAGGTTTACCAGTCTGCGTCCAGAAACAGAACATAGTTTGCAGTGCAGGTTAAAGCTCTATCGTTAACATAATACAGAAATCCCATCGTCTTCTTTGGACCAAAGCCCATCAAAAATGGACTGAGGCAAAGTGAAAAACTGTCCTGTGGTCAGACAAATTGAAAACTTTTGGATGCTATATCCTCTGAACTAAAGAGGAGATCAGCCATCTGACTTGTTGTCAGTGCTCAGTTCAAAGCCTGCATCTTTAACAGTATAAGGGTTCATTAGTGACTAATGGCAGCTCGCACGTGGAAAAGTACTGTACCATCAACGCTGAAAGGTACATATAGATTTTAGAGCAACATACGCCACCATCCATTTTCAGGAAGAACTTACAAATTTCAGTAAGACAAGTTTAAATCACATTCTGCATTTATTATAACAGCATGACTTCATTGTAGAAAAGTGCTGAACTGCCCTAAAGTCCAGACTTTTCACTGATTAAAAACATTTGGTGCATCATTATCAGACTCAGCAGTGCCAAGCAGCCAAAATCATATATCAGTCAAGAATGAGACAACATTCCTCACCCAGACGTCCAGCAGCTGGTCTCCTCAAATCCGACACATTTAGACACTGTTGTTCAAAGAAGAGGAGATGCTACACAGTGGTAAAAATGGCACTCTGTCAAATATGTCAAATATTTCTGCCATTAAATTTGAATTGAAGTGACTCTATATTGTGGTCCAATCCAAATCCCTTTGGAATTATCTTGTATTTTAAAAAAAATGAAATGGGAATAAGGTACATCACCCAAAACTGGAGGAGTAAACTTCTAAAGCAGGGCTCTCAATCTCGTGGCCCAGGGGCCACTTGCAGCCTGCGTCACCCCTACTTGTTCATGTTTGCAGTTTTATCTTGTTATGTAGTATTTTAAATTTAAAAAACAAAACAAAACAAACACATTTTTGGAAATATTTGTGGGTGATTTTTTGTTTATTTTTGTACTACTTGAAGATTAAAGTGGCCCCCCAATGAGGTGACAGTGCCAGCCATGGCACATGGCTCATTGAAGTTTGAGACCCCTGTTGTAAAGATTATGTTGAGTAATTTCTGAGTTTGAAACAAACTTTGAATTCTGTAATGTCAGACCAGTGATGGCCGGCGGCATCAAGGCCATGAGAAACTGTGTATATAAATATGATTTTCAGTGAGAAAGGGTTGCCATATTAATAGATAAACAATAAAAGAACTCAATAAAAGAAATGAAGTGACTCCCAAAGTAAACTTGTACATCACTTCAACTGCAAAGCAGGTAAAAGTTTGTGTTGTAGGCTTCTGTCCCAACAGGTACAGACCAGAAAGCACACACAGGTAAAACTCTGCTTATTTCCTCCATGGACTTATTCCAGTTGCCATTACTGATTACCGCTTTGCCACTTCTCATGCATCTTCACTCGGTCATTTGGTGGGTTTTGTGACCGGATGCCCCATGTTGTATCCAAACCAGTATAGAGGGGTGTCGTTGCTGTACTCCCAGCATGGTACATGTGGCTGAAGTTTTGAGGCGGCTGCCCTGAGGAAACACACCCTCATTGATCAGTTAAATTTTTGGGCAGGAGTTTAGCTTTGACATACACTTTTAAGAGCATGCCGTACCTCGAGATGCCGCTGCAGCAGGCCATTGTGATGGAGCTAAGTGGAGGACAAATTCTTTCCAAGTACTGAAGTGTGAGATCTGTGAGAAGAACACAGCCACTCACATCAAGCTCTCGCAAATACTGAGATCCACTTGTCAGATACTTCACTGCCATATCGGTCATCTGAGGCAGGGTGGGGGAAAATGAAAAAGATGGCATGAAATGACAAGAAGAATGGCGGTGCCTTCAGCTAGTTAACATTAAATGCCTTAGTAATGTGCGTGTGTATACCTTAAAACAGCCGACCATCCGCAGTGCGACTAGGCCTCTGCAGTAAAACGAAAAGGCTCTGACGGCTGCATCAGACAGAGCCACACAATGAGAGATATCAACATGTTCCAGGTCTGTCACATTCTTGCACAGCTTCTGCTCATTGTGAGAAACAAAGAAAATGAGAGATCTGTGATGAAAATAAATGAGGACTCAGAGAAATCATTCCTACAACGGAATTTTTATCCACTTGTTAAAAGCAAAATATTCATTTAAACAGCTTTGAAAAAAGAGAAGGGTTTCCTTTTTTAAAAACATTTTCCAGGAAACAGTTTGGATACAAATTTAATTCCCATCAGTGGTCGATGTTACAAAACAATGGGAGAGGAAGAAAACTTGGACGCTGAACAGTTGGCTGAAATTCCAGAAAAATATGCACCTTAATTCCAGCGTCTGTGACAGAGAAGCATTTGGCAATAACCAATTTCCTCAAGGGAATCCCCTCAAGAGTAGCCAGTCCCTAAAAATGCAAACACCCAAGTTATAGGCTGTTCTTAAAATTGGCCACTCATCTTCAGGAATGAGGATCCCAATGCGTGAAAACAAGAGCAAACATGCTAACTGTACCTGATCCTGGATGTTGCAGCCGCTGAGGTCAAGTGAGCTGAGAGAGCTCCCACCCAGCCACTCCACAGCCGAGTCCGTCAGCCTCTCGCAGTAACTCAGATTGAGATGGAGAAGTTTACACAGCCTAACAAGTTGGACACACAGCAAACAAAAGCAGCTTTATGATAGTATTTAGGCTCGGTTCTGGGTGAAAACTTGGGAAATAACTGTTATATAATCAGATGTCTAACTGTGTGTACCTTTGTGCTATCCTCATGACAGAGATGTTGGTGATGTGACTGCAGTGACTGACATTCAGTTCTTGCAGTTCAGAGGCTGAGCAGCCTTTAGTCAAATACTGCAGCCCAACATCAGTCAGCCTGAAACACATTATTAAAAGAAATGTAAGGAAAAGCTATGAAAAGTGAGACTTTGGTCATCACAAACAACCACACACCTGTTGCAATACGAGATGTTAAGATATCGCAGATGTTGGAGGGAGGCTATAGATTTGAGGCTTGCATCAGTCATTCTGGGACATTCTGCAGCGTGGAGCCTGCGGAGACCTTGTGAGCTTCTGCACAGAGCATTCCAGCTGAAGTCTGTCAGCTGGTAGTTGCCTAATGCACAAACATTGTGTACAACATACTGGAGAATAACTGCAGCAGTATTAAATCTCTTCACACAACGGGGATATAATTATTTGATCCCCTGCTGAAATTTTAAGCTTGCTCAGCTATATATAAAAAAAATCAACTGCCTCTAATTTTATTGTACTTCCATTTAAATGGAAAAAAGACAGAAATCAACCAAAACACATTATATAAAAGTTATAAATTGATTTGGATGTCATTGTGTAAAATGAGTATTTGCACCCCAAGAAAAACATGACTTAGTACTTGGTGGAGAAACCTGTGTTGCCAGGCACAGGTAGATCACCAGATTAGGACACATGTCAGGGGAGATTTTGGATGACGCCTCGGTTTCTTGGCCTCTGCTTGGGCACTTAAAACTTCAAGTCCCTTCATAGATCTTCTCTAGGATTGAGGTCTGAAGACTGACTAGGCCACTCCTTGACCTTAATGTGCTGCTGGGGGTGTGTTTTAGGTCATTGTCGCACTAGAAGACCCATCCATGACCCATCTTCAATGTTCTATCTGAGGGAAGAAGGTTCTCCCCGATATTTTACAGTACATGACCCCATCCATTGGCCCCTCAATGTTTCCATGTCCGTCCTTGACTATCGGGAGGGTATTTTTTGGGTCATACTCAGTATTTATCTTCATTCAAAAATAGCGGGTTGAGTTATTACCAAAACGCTTGGTTACAGTTTTATGTGACATCAGCACTTTCTCACAAGCCTTCTCTGAATCATTTAGATGTTCACTGGCAAACATACATGTGGCCTCTTGAGCAGGGGGACCATGTGGATTCAATTTATTATGGCATCATCTATTACCAAGCTGCAACTTCCTCTTGTGTAGTTTTGATCTGATCCACCAACTTTCTCACGATCATCCTCACCCTATGAGGCAACGTCTTGCTCCAGATTAAGGACAAGTGATGATAATTTTACATTTCTTCTATTTCCGAATAATTGCACTAACAATTGTCACCTTCTCACCAAGTTTCTTGCTGATGGTCTTGTACCTCATTTCAGCCTTTCGCATGTCTATTATCTTGTCTCTGATGTCCTGTGGCAGCTCTTTAGTCACATCTATGATGCTGGAGAGGTTGGAATCAGGAGTATCTTTGTTTGACTCACTGAAATCTATGTGCAACTTGGGCACACAACCAATCTGTGGAACCATGAATTCTTCAAATACTTATTTCAGTCAATGGCATTTAAATCATTTTATAACTTTCATGTAATGTGTTTTTTCTGGATTTTTCCTTGATATTCTGACTCTCCTTTTAAATGAAACTACCATAAAATTTAGAGACTGATCATTTCTTTATAAGCTGCAAACATACAAATTCAGTAGGGGATCAAATAATTATTTCCTCCACTGTACGTGTATTGAAATGAAGACTATGGGATGTGCTCGCACCCTCTATGCTGAAAGACTTCAGTTTGGCTGCTTCAGCAACAGCTTTGAAAGTGATATCGGAAAGATGCGGTGCATCCAGCAGAGAAATAGCAGACAAGCAGTGACATCTGGCAAGAAGAGCCTGTTAGAGAAGAGCAAGATGGGGTTCAATATGGGGTACAAAGAATTATGCACTAGGTGACAAAACACATTCTTGTGCCATAATTTAAGAGAAAATGTGTAATTAGTACACTCACCAGGACACAGCTATCTGAGAGCGTGAGCGTGTCGTTGATCATAATCTCTTCAAGTGCAGGACATCCAGTAGAAATATATCTGAACCCATTTACGGTCAACTAGGAGGAGAGGGGGAAATCTGTGTCTATTTCATAATCTTAATCAGTCTCCTGGATGCGCTTTTCCTCATTTGCAGAATTTTCAGGGCCCTATAAAACTATACATCTGGAAGCAAACTAATACGCATTCCCAGAAGAGTGTATTTCATCTTGCAGTACGTGGGTTACGGTACAGAGTGTACACGTGCTGAGTGGGTGGGCAAACCCAAACCTCTGCTTGGCCCCAGCTGCCTTTTCCTCTCTCTGAACTTCAGATATCTGCTCATTCGCTCTGAGCTCTCACAGAGTGCAAACCCCAGCAACGCCAGGAACAAGAACGAACACATGCAAAGAGACAAGTGACTGGATTTGTTTGATACAGACTGAGGAGGTCAAACACCATTCACTATTTCCAGCTAAATTCAAGTGGAGCAGCTGAGAGAAACACATCAACTGACCTGAGTGCAGCCGGACAAGTTGAGGTGGATGAGATTGTGGCAGCCCTTCCCTGTGGTCAGGTACAGAAAACCTTCGTCTGTGAATCTATCGCAGTAGGCCAGACTCAGATACTGAAGGCTCAGGCAGTTCCTGTTAGATGTAAGAAATGATGAAGGCAAGTTATTTGTGTTAATGAACCTTGCACAGATCATAGCTAGTTTTTTCGTTGTTTGTTTTTAGCACAAAAAAAAAGTTACATTTGAAAAGAAAGCCTTGGCATAAAGAAGGAACATGTAATTTTGAATTAAAGGTGAGCATCCTCACATTATTCCGTGGGAAAATGTGAATCAGATAGCATTGCATAATACTACAAGCTGTGAGAGAGCAACAACATCATGGAAATGTGGAAATTGATCACCCTGTCATACAATTATACAGTCTAGCATCTGTTTCTCTAAATCATTTTGCTGGCACAGACCGCATTCATTTCTGACATGGAATACAAGCCAGCTGTGGGCTTCAACTAGACAAACAGACACATAGATAATTCTGGAACCTTAGGGGTGGGATGCCAAGAGAAAGAAACATTATGCAGGCTGATATACCATTTATAGCATCTATTAAATCTATTCTGGCGACAAAGTCTAAGTCACTGATGGTTTTTACTACAAATGGAGACCTACCTAGACAGCTCTTGTAGAGTTTTGTTTGTTAAGAGGGTGCAAGAAAGGTTCAAGTAGAGCAGGCAGGGACAGCCCTCTAAAATTCTCTGGACCATCATGTCCTGCAAAAGAAGAGATTCAAAAGTTACTTCCAATCCAAACAGGAAGGATCCTGTTGCTAGAATCTATGTTTGGAAAACTGACCAGGGTTTTGTCAAAGTTTAGCTGTCAAACTTAGAAAACTGTAAATGTACTAAAAATGTACAGATATAAAAGCAAGATGTATTTTTCTGTAGCTTTAAGACGTTCACTGTTAACATGTTCACTTACTGTAAAATTAAAGCACTCGGACACATTAAGCTCCTGCAGGTTTCTGCATTCACCTGCAAAAAAACAGTAAGCAGTGTAGAGCAGATACATGTTTACATGTACTATGCTGAATATTTTTTGAAATACTTTACGACTTTATCTTAATGAGTGAGTAATGAGTAATGTAATGAGTATTGCCATAGTAATCTACTACACCAATAAGGAATAACATTATGACCACCTGCCTAATATTGTGTTGGTTGCTGTCAAAACAGCCCTGACCATCACCTTCATGGACTCTACCAGACTCCTGAAGGTGTTTCTGGTATCAGACATCAAGATGTTAGCAACAAATCCTTTAAGTCCTGTAAGTTGTGAGTTGGGGGATCCATAGATTTGACTTTTTCCTTCACCACATCCCACAGATGTTCAATTAGATTGCAATCTGGGGAATTTGGAGACCAAATCAACAACTTAAACTCATCGTTGTGCTCTTCAAAAGTTTCTGAACAATTTTCGCTTTGTGACAGGATGCATTATCCTGAAAGAGCACAGCCATCAGGGAGTACCATTTTCATGAAAGGGTGTATATTGGTCTGCAGCAATACTTAGGTAGATGGTACATGTCAAAGTAATATTGACATGGATGGCAGGACCCAAGGTTTCCCAGCAGAACATTACCCAAAGCATCACACTGCCTCCACCAACTTGCCTTCTTCCTAAAGTGTATCCTGGTGTTAGGTGTTCTCCAAGTAAGCTACACACATGCAACCCGGCCAACCATGTGATTTATAAGAAAACATGATTCATCAGACCAGAACACCTTCTTCCATTGCTCTGTGATCCAGTTCTGATACTCATGTACCCATTGTTGGTGCTTTTATTTTTGGACAGGGGTCCAAAAATAAAAGCACCCTGACTAGTTTATTTTTGAGCAGCCCCCTATGGAACAAATTGCGATGGACTGTGTATTCTGACACCTTTCTCTCAGGACTAGTGCTTACTTTTTCGGCAGTTTGAGCTGAAGTAGCTGGTCTGCTGGATGGGACCACACAGGCCAGCCTTTGCTCTCCATGAGGATCAGTGAGCCTCGGCCTCTAATGTTTGTTCTTTATACCACTTTTGATAGGTACTGATGACTGAAGAGATAAGTGTTATTCACTTCACCTGTTAGTGGTCATAATATTATACCTGATTGGTGTGTTACCTCTCATTTCTGCAGGGATGAAAGCTCCCGTGTCAACAATAACACATTTGTCCTTTGACCAGTTTTTTTCCATTTCCCAGCTTGAAAACTTTCATCAGAAACTGATTTGGCTCCAGTTCATCTCACTGTAAAGACGACCCACCCTGCAGGGTTCAGGATGCGTGCAATTCCTCCTCTCCTGTTATTCTGCCTATTCCTCCTGCTGCTTCCATCCATCGAGATGAAAAAACCAGGAAAGGGCAGAGGCCTCAAAGGAGCAAGGCACAAACTCACACGGGACAGGTATGGATTACTCCTACATTTAATTTAATTTAACTTCTGCAGCCCATTTTTCACTTGTTAATCAGCTGCTTGTGTTTGAATCTTCAGGGTCAGGGCAAGAGGTCCTCGCCGTCACAGCAGGTCAGGCCCGTCTGGTCTTGTGTCACCCAAATGTTTAGAGTCAACAGAATCTGAACAGGTCTTTGTAGACTGCCAAGACCGACGTCTCCCCTCTATTCCCACCGCAAACACCTGGTCCAACCAACCCAAGCACCTCCTTCTAGCCCGCAACCGAATTAAAGTCCTTCATGATGGAGCTTTCCTTGGATACGAGAATTTAGATAGTCTGGATCTGCAGCAGAACCAGATCTCTCTAGTGGAGGAAGGGGCCTTCCAGGGTCTGACAAGGCTTACCACCCTGCTGCTTCAGCACAACCTCCTCCAAACACTTAGCGAGGAGGCTCTCATCCCCATGCCAAACCTTGGCTACTTGCGTTTATATGATAACCCCTGGAACTGTCTCTGCCCAATGGATAGTCTTGTACGCACTCTTCAAGTGCCGAGCAACCGTAATCTAGGAAACCACGCCAGGTAAGTGATTCCAACAAAACTCAATGTGTAGTGTGATCTTTTTAAGTCATTACTGAGTCTCCAAATGTCTCCTCTGCTAGATGTGCTGAGCCAATCTGGTTAAAAAACATGAAGTTGAAGCATGTTGATCCTGAGTTACTCTGTAAAGAACCAGACCCAACCAACAACCAACAGAGTGATGAAACGGATCACACGGGCATTTTAGAGCCCAGTTCAATTCGAAGCAAACCAGATGCTACTACAGTCTGCTTCACCTACCATTACCCCCAAATATGGATGGACTGCAGTAACCGAGGCAAGCTCTCTACACTCTACCCTCCTCTTCTCTGAGCCATTTTCTGAGAGGTTTATCACATGTGTTTTTGTTATGTAAGAGAAGGGTTAGGAAAAATACCTGCGACTGTCAGAGAGCGTGTATGCTCATGATTAAATATTGCTGTTGCTTGGCTGGAATGACTAAACAACTCACTCAAAGAATTTTCACAGCCTGACATAAAACAAGCAAACACGCACGTGTGGTTTTACAAATGTGTGGTTACTTAACCTCATATATTATCACTTTATAGGAGTTTGTCACTTTATAAATTTGTAAAGAAAGCCAACATCTGGCTCATTTATGAGAACAGGCCTATTAAAATAGGAAAACATTTGTAGTGCATCCAAAAATGGACTAAATCAGATGTACTACTATCAGCCTGCTGGCCCAAAGCCCGGATCTTGTTGTTTAACTGATTTTCTTGATGGAAACAGAACTCTGTCTCTGCGCTACATTTTAGTTACTAATCATCCAGTAGTGGAACTTGTGCTGATTTCTTGGAGCACTCTTTGGTTTGACCAATTTGAATTGAATGCATGAAAAATCCATGTAGCATATAACATGAACTGAACGTGTGGATAAAGCCTTTTCTGCATTTATTTATGCTCAGGTTTAACTGAGGTGCCCTTAGGTATCCCCGACAACGTTGTCCACATCGACCTGTCGCATAATTCGATCAGTCACCTCAAAGCCAGAGACTTTCATGCTGCGAAGAGTCTCAGAACCCTTAATCTCAGCAATAACAACATGGAGCACCTGGACAAAGGTAAGTGTTCTATTATTACCTATTTTAAAATAATCAGGGAATACAACAGTATGTACAGTGTTCAGTAGGCTTGTATCCACATGCACAACTGCAGATGTGTATACGTGACTTTCTTTACGTGATGGATACCACATGGATATGCAAAGTCAAAAGGTTAAGAACAGTTATACAACTCCTGCCGCCTTCTGTTTCCCATTTTGTGTTTTCAGAGACAGCGGGCGTACTGCCATCGCTCTGTATACTGTAATAATTTAATTTATGGTGGGGAAAGCTTAGAGGGTTGAAGACAAAGTGATCAGTGTGGTGAAGTTATTCAGACACACACTGAAGACAGGCTGAGCATTCATATTAAAGTTTGACTGCACTGCTTTTGCTCTTCACGTATTTATACTGAGAGAGTCAGAGACTGTGCCCATGCATCTCTGCTTTGCTTCTCTCGCTCTCAGGTTCCCTGACTGGGCTCTTGCATCTCCAGGAGCTGGACTTGTCAAACAACCACCTGAAGTTTGTCCAGTACGGGGTTCTTGAAGACCTCTACTTCCTGTTACATTTAAAACTGGAAGGAAACCTCTGGGTGTGTGACTACAGGTGGGTTCCTCTGCTCAAATTTTTGTAATCATATTTTTTCAAATTTAAATGCTGACGAGTTAACTGAAAACTGCCTGCCTTTTTTCAGCATTCAATACATGGTTTACTGGCTAAGTCTCCATCCAGGCGTGAGTCCTTCAGGCCTGGTGTGCCACTCTCCTCTTGAACATGTCGGGGACAGCGTGGAGGAGTATGTGCAATCTTACAACAGAGAGTGTCCAAAGGACAGACAGCAAAGCAAGCCAGATCAAGACCAGACGGACCCCGAACTTTGGAACACACCGATGGAAGCACAAGGAGAGCTGGAGGAGGAGGAGCTGGAGCCGAGCGCCTTGAGGGTGCCACAGAAATACCAGATTATCAGATTGTCCTGACTCAAGTTAAAATATGAGCCTTAAAGTCTGTTCGTTTTGTCTTCATTAACCTGTTCTGTAATTTGTAAAGCAAAAAGTCTGCATCAGATGAAAAAACTATTTTTTTTGTGTTGCTTTTATGTGTTATCGGTGTTGTGTTTTTTATTCAAATATATAAAGATCAACATTTTGATTAGTTTGACTCATTATTACAGTTATAATGACAATAATCAGAATGCAAATTGCATTGATCATTGCACACCTGCATATAAACCACCTTAAATCCAGCAATGAAAACTTACTGACAAATCTCAGGCTAGGCCACTGCAGGGACGTGCAGCCACGCAGGTTAAGATGGGTCACAAATAAGCGGTAACTCTGCAGAATTTTCTTCACTGTGCTGTCTGTTATCCAGTCTTTGGCCACAGATAAATTGATCTAGTAAGAGCAACAATTAGGAGAAATTCAGACTCTTGCTATTTAAAGTGAAACAGTTTTCATCATAAATTAAACACAAGAAGTAATCTCTGAGTGCAGACCTGACTCCACAACACGCCCGACTGGATGATAGATTTCCATGTGCAGCATACTTCAGCACATTTTATCAGGTCATGTAATTCTAAGTACTGAAAGATCTAAGGATTAAAATCACAAATAAATCTTTTTTTTTTATCACATGGAAAAGCAGCAGAAAAATGACACTCACAGTTAAAACTCTGGTTTATCATGTTGTTGCCATGAAGTTAATGATATATTACATTTAGGTTTGTAAACCTTTAACCAAACATTGATGCATACTTAAAATAAAAACAATATTTTTCATAAAACACAAACATGGAAATAGGATTTAGGCACCATTTTTGATGAAAATCCACAGATTTATAAATACAACTTTACTCTCCGTTTGATGTTATTGGTCCTCTGACAGGGTCTGCTGGCACCTCTGCCCGTTTTTATGGCTGCAGATGTGAGATACTCCCGCCTTCCTATCAGCTCAAAACAGTCTGGCTAGTCTCTTCTGACCTCTGACATGTACAAAACATTTTCTTTTCCCCCCACTGAGAACTACAGCACAATAGATATTTTCTCTTTTTTGGACCTTTCGCTGTAAACCTTAGAGATGATTGTGTGGGAAAATTGTAGTGCATGAGCAGTTCCTGAAATGCTCAGACTGTCCTGTGTGGCAACATAAACATACCACAGTCAAAGTCATTTAAATCGTCTTTTCTTCCCCATTCTGGTGCTCTGTTACCCCAAAGAGAGTGGACTGTATGTTTACAGTGGAGTCTATTTAAAGAGTTATATAACTGATATCTGAACTCATCGCTGACTGCTCCGAGAACAAGGGGCTGATGCAGCTTGAAAAAAACAGACCTGCCATCCCCTTTCTGTGTACAAACTCCAGGCTATATACAAAGAAAACTGAGACATGAATGCCGCTTGCTGTAAGAGAATCTACCTTCAGTAAGAGGCTGTTTGGGAGCACAGAGAGTGGATCACATCCTTTTTCACTCTGCTGATGCTTGTTGTCCATTTCAGTAAATCCCACTTTTAACATCAGGGAAAATTCATAAACACAGACACAAAAAAGATCAAAAGTGTTAATTCAGTTTTGAAGTAGTCTTCTGTCCCTTTCAAGTCCTATCGTTACACCATGGAGCAGTGATGCACTTAAGCCTGAGGCATCTAGCGTTTACAGGGGTCTCCAGTTTCTCAGTGAAAGCTGGAGTGTTCATTCATTTTTAACTGAAGAAAATGTACACTTCTGCACAAAAGTATCAACTCCAACCAACCAATTCAATCATAAATCCAAAGACAATTTTTTCTATAACAGCTGAGTTAAAAATATATGTAAAATGGTGCACAGGGACAAAATGAGTCATGGCAGTGGGAGGATAGAGCTTGGCAAATTTCTTAACCTCAGTGATTGTTTTCTCTGGCTTTGTGTGTGAGGAAGCAAGAAAAAAAAAAAGAAACAGCCAGCAGACCTCAGTATAATTTCTTCAGAAAGAAATCCTAAAATGTTGTCCTACCAGTTTCCATCTTCTTGTGTAATTTCACCCAGCTCAACAATTTGGTAAGTGCAACCTGCCGGCATTTCCTCTCAAAGTGCTTTTTTGTCAAGTCCATCTGCAGAGTCAGCTCCAGGGTATCTCTCTTGCTCTGTGCAATGAACCTCTTCCACTTCCTGTCACCCAACAAGAAACACAGCTCATCATTAATTCAGCAAACAGGGAGGCAGGCTGTCAGGAGCCAACAAAGGATGGGAATCAAGTAACAAAAAAATAATAATTTATTTCATTTATAATTTATAAAACAGTTATTTTTTTTTTATCATTTTAATTTTGGCTAAAGCTGGACTGACAAAGAAAGGGTGAGTGAAACAGAACACCCTGATGACTTTACCTACTTATTACTTATTAACTGTGAGAGAAAGTCTTTACGTTCTCCAAAGTTGAGTTACTCTTTCTCAGTTTAAAATATCTAACCATAACAAATTCACCGTGCACCACCAGTCTGAGGACCTGAGTGCGAACTCAGCAGCAGCTGCTTTCAATAACCTCGATTGCAATCAGTGGAAGCAGAATGTGAGAAGGTTTTGTGTCCCCTCTGGCACCTTTCCTGACACTCTGCCTTTATTCGGAGCATAAGTGATCATTTTGCTGATTAGTAGCTTTAATCATTATTCTCCTGTAGGTAGACTCTGTGGTTGAACTCACCCTCATGGCTCTTCCATTCAGGTAAGTAAAGTGTCATTTTATTCTGGGTTCTTTTATATTTTTAGTATTTACATTTTTTTTTCTATTCAGGCTCTCCTGGCTTTGCACTTTGTTATGGAGCTGCTTGTGCTTTCCTGCTCAAGAAGGTAAGAATTTCAGTACTCTTTAATTACATAGGAGACCACAAGTTTAATGTGATGTTTATTTCCTGATAGGTTACAGTACTGCACATGGCTACTATCTCTATGAGAGCCCGCAAACCTTTAGCAGGTTTCATTCTGGACAATCTTTGAATACATACAATGAGAATGTTGGACAGCAAAGCTTTGTTTCCCATCAGCCAGAAGCATTTACTTATGATAAAGGACAGGATGCTACCACTGAGATGAAGCAAAACCAGCTTGATAAGTTTCATGGGACCTCTACTGCTCCTCTTATAGAGCAAAATGAGCAGTCTGGTTATCACCATCCCTTTAACCTTTTAGTGAGGGGACACGTGCAGGAGCCTGTGAAGGGTGTTGCTTTCCCCACAATGAGTCATTTAAAGGAGTTTATAGAAAACATGAAGCATTCCTTCTTAGTACCAGGAAGTGACTTGAGTAGACATTTTGAAACCGCACGAGAAAAAATGAAAAATCTCGGAACATCCATGGACTATAGACCAACTCCTGAAAAAGGAGGCAATGCCCCTGGTAACAGCAGGAAAAATAACGATCAGATTGAAGAAGGTGCCAACTACCAAATGCCAAATAAACGCCTCTTTTTCCCTGATCCCGTCGACTCTTCCACAAGTCTCATTTCTTCCAGTGTTTATGACAACCAAAAATTTAGGCCGGGCACCACTTTCTACCCACTCGATCATTTAGCAGCCACAGGTCTTGCTTCAAGAAATTTGGTGCACGGTTTTCCCCGGGGAAACGATGACATATCTGTGAGTGTGGAGTCAGAGCAATACAAACCACCAGAAAAAACACAATTTCCCTCCAGCTCTTTTTACAGCCAGGGTCCTTCCTCTAGTGAACAATTGACTGCACCCCCTGTGAACCCTACAAAAAGCCCATCTGAAGATTTCAGCCAATATTCAAGTAAGACCTCAAACTTAACATCTTATTGGAAGGATATCCTAAATCCAGTACATGCATCTTACAGTAGAGATCCTTTTATGGGGTACTGGAGACCACCGAGTGGCTTTGAACTCGCTAAAGGCTTCCACAGAGCAATTCAAACTCATGTCCCACCTGCAAAAAACCTACCATCTGTATATTCCTATGGTAAAAAGCATCACCCCTCCATGCAGCGTTATTGGCCCAAATACAAGACAAGAATAGGTGCTTCAGTCCAGGCGCATCAACCCACTGAGAGCAAAGAGTTAAGGACTGTACAATATGCTTTCAACACTCACTGGCCCACAAGTGGTTCTGTCTCTTTAAGCTTTAATGACCCCTTACCCCAGTGGAGTAGAGGTCACATGGGTTATCAAAGCAGCCCACAATACCCGCAAATTCCTCATTTTAAGCAAAAACAGATGGACGGAGCTCACTGGATGTTGACTGCCAAACCCTTGAGTTTTGTTTTTGGACACCAGAAAGTCAGTGCTGTTCCCTTCGTCCTAAATGCCCAAGCAAAATATGAGAATTCAAACCTCTACAATCAAAATCTCCTTTCTGCCTTTCAGAAACCACATTACAATAGATTGAGAAATCCACCCCACAGTGGGCTCACATCTTATAGAGTAAGAAACACACTGGAATCATTTTTTAAACCACAAAGGCAAACTGTGAGGGCTGAACGTTTACAGCCTTTCATGCAACCAAACAGGCACATGCCTCGAGCCAGTGTGAGTAGACGGCCCAGACACTTGGCCAACTCGCCTTCTGAACAGCGGCCTAAACCTACAGGTTTGATGCACAAGTGTGTCATTAAGAGGAACACAAAAAGCCTTCCTCCTCAAGAGTCCCGTAATGCATCTCCATCATCTCTAAATCCATACGTTAAATCCAAAAACCGCTTTACACGGGCTGTAGCATATCTATCAAAGGTCTGTTTCATACCACGTATGGTGCAAGGGAAGAGTAATGACAATCAATGGAGACTTGCAAGAAGATGGCCTGGATGAAAGGACATGACAACTCAATGTGCAGGACTGAGAAGAATGGTGAAGATGTTTTTGAAGGTATGAAAACCAAAATGTTGTAGTATTTTTGTCTGCGAACACATCTGCTGCCCAGGATCTCTGTTCTTTAAATAGGAAACAGAGCAGTGCATCACTGAGTAAATGCTAAACTAAATGTAGCACTGAAACTAGACTGACCTTATTCAACTTTAAAACATCTGTATCAGCCTTGTGTGGAAGTGTAATGCATTCAGTGGGCAGGTTCCCTATGTGTTTCTGAATTAATGATTAAAAATATTTTCAATTTAATTTTATTTATATAGCACCACAACAATAGTTGCCTTGAGGTGCTTTAACATTGAGACCCTGCAATAATACAGAGAACCCCAACAATCGAATGACCACCTTTAGAGATAGTGGAAAGGAAAAACTCCCTTTAAACAGGAAGAAACTTTGCGGGTATCTGCCGTAAATGGGGGTGAGAGAAATGAGACAGGACAAAAGACATGGAAGTGTGGAAGATAACCAGAGATGAATAAATAATAAACGCAAAATTGTGTATAAATCCAGTGAGTAAAAAAAACAAAAAAACAAAACAAAAGTGTGTCATGGAAAGCCCCAAGCAACCTAGGCCTGTTGCAGCGTAACTAAGGGAGGATTCAGAGTCACCTGATTTTGCCATAACTATATGCTTAATCAAAAAAGAAAGTTTTAATCCTAATCTTAAAAGTAGAGTGTGTGTATGTCTCTTGAATTCAAACTGAGAGCTGCCTCCACAAAAGAGAGAGCTCTTTATTTACCTGAAGGCTTGATTTAAGATAAGATAACCTTTTATTAGTCCCACACGTGGGAAATTTGTTTTGTTCCAGCAGAAAGTGGACAGTGCAAAGTTGCAGTAGCAACATCTAGGAAAGAACAGTGGAAAAAGACAAGATAATAAGATACTGTACAAAATAGAATAAATAAGATACTATATACAATAGAATAAAATACAACGTCGTCAGAAAAATAGAGTTGCACATTCGTGGATGTGTGTTTGGTCAGCTGCGAAGTCCTTGGATATTGCATAAGAATATTGACCTCTAATACATCTATAATAAAGTTTGTAACACTGGGAGATACTGGCATCTTTGAGTTTCACACAAACTACTGTTACAGACTGTCTGCTGGATATTATGTTTTTTTTTTTTTCAAGATCGAGTGATGTAGTAAGTATCAGTGTGAAGATGAGTCTGAATTCATTAAAACAGGATTAAACACTTAGCCTCCTAGGACCAGGCGTCCACATATGTGGACATCACATTTTGGGTTGTCTAGACTAAAATACTAAATTGTGCTCTACAAGGGGCTGATATCCACTTACGAGGACATTATACTGACACTGTTCTATCGAAATTTTAAACAAATATATCCATATGTGCATCTCATTGTTCTCAGAAACAAAAATTAGGTCATAGGAGGTTAAAATGAGTTTTGAAATCAGATGGTTTGATTGTATTCTGTCTGAAATTTGTACTGCAATAGGTTTACAGTCTGAATCATTTTTAAATGAAAAGTAAATGTGTAAATTGAGGTTTTCCAAAAGCAATCCAAAAAAAAAAAATCAGATTTACAGGAGAGCTACATTTTGTTTTGTTTTTCATTTGTTTTAATACAGATTTGCTAATTTTCTTGCATCTGGATTTAGTTCACATCAGGCTGCAAGTAAAAAACAAAACTAAAATGCAGTAGGATTCCTGCTTTATGAGTGGGTGATGCTCACTTCTGTTTTTTTGTTTTTAAAGAGAAGTCTCACTCCACATTAAGATGCATTCATATTCCTCAGTCCAGTGAATACATGGATGCTCTGCTCTTTGCCTGTTGCCATGGTGAATCCCAGTACTGATGGCTATTTTTCACTGCTCATGCACAGGCTTAATTTGAGCTGAACTAATTCAGCTGATTGAACTTTCTAGAACCACAAACCCAGAGTTTACCAGTTCAGAGTTAATCAACTAGGAGTTTGTTTTAGCAGCTTCTAAAACAGATCTCTTTAAGGCTGTAGTTGAAGCCTTGCTTTTGAAAGTCACTGTAATGCTAACTTAAGCATCAATAAAATAAAATTAAAGCCACTTGAAAAGAAGATTAGTGGGCAATGTAAACTAGCAACACATGAGTCATTGTTTGCATGTGCTTGAAACGTTGAAGTTTGAGTGAAAGGGAGCGGGGTAATATGAACTTGATCTTCTTTAGACCTCCTGTGGTGGCCTAACATGGTTTCAAGGGTTAGGAGTAAGGGCTAAAATTAAGAGAGTGAGCCACCGTGTGTTCGTTTCAAGAAAAGCCGGGAAATGATCAACTGTACTGCTTCAACAAGACATACATGAAGCTGTCATTAAAGCCCGAAAAAGTTAAAATAAATTGGGGTATCATCTTTTACATTCAGCGGGGGGCGGGGGGTGATCTAAATTTCTGTTATCCAATGTTTATCAAAGCCAGTAAGTCATATATGAAAGGATGGCTTCCTTTTGAAAGTGATCAGAATGCATCAGTTTTCTTCACCAGCATATGTTTGCCATCTGTTACAAAGAAAATCTTAAAAGCCTCGGTCTCTGAAAGAAGGTAAGCTGTGAGAATGGAAGAGCCGCTTTGTTTCACTTTATAAGGCTGGCTCATATGCAAATGGGGGAATGCCTGTAGGTAACAATGACTTTGATAAGCTTGTTGGTGGGCAATCAGTTTCAATGAATTTCTGAAACTCGAATGCAATATTTCAGATTAAAATTACTTATGGACCAGCAAGAAAAAAAGCAAAACTGACACAAGTAGAGTAGCTGTTTTCAAAATCTACATTGTTGCATCTCAGATGTGTTGTGCTCTTTGCACGGAGGTGATAGTTTTTAAAATGATGTGCTTTCTAAACAAACATTGTTTCATTCGACTTTTTTTTTCTTTCTTTCTTTGCAGAGTATAATTTATGGTATAAGTCTAGAATTTTTTTCAATTTAATTAAATAAAGGTTGTTGTCCTAAAACTTAAAATTACTGTCTTAATATGGGGAAACTTATCAATACTAAAAGCCTTATTTCTTGTGGAGTTTCTCGCTCAAAGCCCCACAACACGATCCTACCTACCGTAGTCTAATGTAAAATGGTGTCCTTATGTTTACAGAAATAATTTTTAGGTCGTTCATGTTAGTTGTTTATGTTTTGTTTTTTTACTGGGGGGCGGGGCGGATCTTATCTGAGAAAAAGCTCCTTTTATTTTATTTTTTGTTTTCTACTTTACGACCACTTTTTTAAGTGTATAATCTCGTTTGACGATCCGCCGTTGCCAGGTAACGGATCAAGTAAACCTTAAGTCCGGTTAAATGTTGGACAACTAAATTTTTAATGGTAATATAGAGAATCGAATGCGATCTGCTTGCTCGCGTTTTTTGTTTTGTTTGTTTGTTTGTTTCTGCTTATTTTAAGCCCTTTAAAAGTTTCAGAAATAACTCTATATTCAGACTAATTATACCACACTCTTTTATGACACACACTGATATGGCAAGAGTCACGCAGCGAAAGATTTGTTTGGCCACCCTAAGCTGGCCTCAACGACTGGGATAATTGTTGACAACTGTGGCTTGTCGACAAACTTCTCCACTTCTGGGAATAATGACTCTGTTGAAACGGATTTGCGTTGGCTTCATTGTAGTCTCGATTAGGTGTCGTTAGTTTTAACTAACTAAAAAATTTGACTTGTTCGCAAGTGAGGTAAATGATTTATCCATAACATATAGCTTAACGCTAGCCAGCTAGCAGAGCAAAGCTAAAGACATAGCAGCTAGCAGCATGGGCGATATAACTCCCAGGTTTGGCAACATGAAGGCTTTGTTAGGATTAGTTGCTGGAGCCGGAGCCTCTTATGGCATATACAAACTTATTAGTTTCAAGAGGAACAAGAAAAATGCTACAGGTGAGAATCCTGGGGTTAAAGGCAGTCAGCAAAATGAAGTGAAGATACAGCCGGGGAGTCTGCTGGCCAGAGTGTCCGGACTGGATGTTATCTGTCCCCGACCAGCAGATACGGCATCAGGTAAGGATCTCAGAGCCCTTAAAGCTGTAATCACAGCTGCTATTTAAATCTGAATATTATAGAAAAATCTTGAAATAATTTCGTTCACTTTTAACTTGTGAATATTTCACCATCTTCGGACTTGGGTAAAATAAGCGTTTGAATCTAAAGGGAAAAAAATTAAAGGGCTACAACTGATCCATAGTCTCATCTTAATGTGTTGTTATGCTTTGTAGGGGACATCATCCACCAGTCCCCTGACAACCTGGAGCCACAGCACTTGAAAATGCTCCTGTCCTGTCTGCAGACCAGCAATAATCCCTCTGACAGGTGTCGGATTCTTCTTACATTAGGAAACAGTGCTGCCTTCACTGTGAATCAGGTACAGTAAATTTAACAATCAGAAATGTATAGACTGAAGCAGTTCTTGGTTGACTTTGATGATGTTTTCTGCTCTGTTAATCCCTCAGAATCTAATACGGGAATTTGAAGGGATTCATATAATAGCTGGGTTCCTTTCTGATGCTGCACCTGAGGTTAGGGTGCAGACTTTGAATGCTTTAAATAACCTCTGTATGAACATCCAGAACCAGGAACAAATAAAGGTATGTTTTGTTGTATGTTCATTTCCTCTTAAGATGTTTTTGCCATGCATGCATGTAAATGAAAGGGAGAGACCGGTGAAAGGATGAAGATGCAGGGAGCAGTGGTAGTGAATGTGTATGTTTAAATGTCTGGGGCCAAACATCCAAAGCAAAGGACAGCACACAAGTGAGGTGAGCAATGAGAACGGGCAGTCCCACTGATTGGGAGTGGCCAGGATGGACAGAATTAAAGACATCACAGGGACAGTTCAGGTTGAGCAGTTTCAAAGTTAGAAAGGTAAGGCTGAGATGGTTTGGACATGTGCAGATGAGGGTTGGTGGAAATGAACATAGTTTTTTTTGGAGGCTGGAGGAAAAGAAGAAGAAAAAATCACAGGAGGTTCAAAGATCCAGTGAAAAATATGCAGTGTGATAAAGAATGCAAATAATCTGTTCTAATGACCCGTACAAGGAACAGCCGAAAGTAGTCATTGGCATGAATGGCAAATGAATGTTGATACCAAAGTAAAGCAATAAATGGTTAAAAAAAAAAAAAGAATCTCAATAATGTAACTTTTATCCTGTTGTTAAACATGAAGTTAATAATGGATCTAGAATATAAAAAAGTTATTTTCAAAAAAGATAAGCAAGTCATTAAGGTGGTCTGTCCCTTTTATTTTCTGTTATTTTCTGAGAAACACACACAAACAACAGACAATTTGTTGCCTTTCGAACCGTTTTAAGTCTTTATGGCAGAGAGTGAACATTTTGGGCCATATTGACATGATAGAATTACACATTTGGTGCAGATATGTCAGCTGCACATCCCAAAGATACTCTACTAGATTGATATCTGCTGTCTGTGGAGTTCATTTGAGTGCAATAAAATCATTGTTATATTCAAGAAACCAGTTTGAGAAGATTTGAGCTTTGTGACATGGCACATTATCTTGCTGGAAGTAGAAAGATGGGTACACTGTGATCATCAGACCAGGTAACATTTTTACAACCTTCTTTTATCCACTCTTGAGCCCATGCAAATTGCCCATGCTGGTGTTCTTCTGCTGACTTTTGATTGTAACAAGTGGTTATTTGAGGTACTGCTTTCTTATCAACTTTGGTGCAGTCTGGCCATTTTCCTTTTGACAGCAGCAAGGAATTTTTGCCTTGCTCCAGTCCGGAGGCCACAGCATCCTTGGGCAAGATGCCGATCCTCAATCATCAGCACTTATAGCCCTTCTCCCCTAGTACCTCCGCGGCTCAGCCTAGTTAAACTCGATGCAATTTTAAGGGTTTTTCAGTAGGTGATAGTACCTGGTGCCAGGTACTTTGTTAAAATCTGCTCGGCTGAAGTTCCGAAGCAGAGCTGAGTCGATCTGAAAATGTGACGTCAAAAGACTGCACGCCACCGATTGGCCAATCAATGACATCATTCAGCGAGTCATGAGAGCAACTCCTTCACAAAAATTGAAACCACTGTAGCCCAGCAACAAGTGTTTTAATAATGTCCTTCACTGTTGTGTTGTTTGTTGCATACAAAACATGTCATGAAATTTTTGGCCGTAATGACCCCACGGCCATAAGCGGTACTCAGTTGTAATGGAAAATGACTGAGACCGAGTAGGTACAAGTGGAAAAGAGGTTTTGATGTAGAAAAGAGTGCGTGTGTGTGTGAATGAGACATGTTGTTTAAAGTGATTTGAATGCTCAAGTAAAGTAGAAAAGCATTATTACTACCGTACATTCTGTTTAGCATCTAAAAGGTATTGTTTTCATTTTGCTTTATTTAGTCATTATCATTCTCTGGAGCTGTTGGCAGGCAGCTTATATTTATATTTGTTTATATAGCAGTAAGGTGTTTTTTTTAATTTATTTATTTAGTTATTTCAAGATATGTTTTACTGAAAACCTCGTCCCATCTCCCAGGTTTATGTTCCACAAGTGCTGGAACTCATAGAGATGTCACCTGTGAACTCGGACCTTCAGCTCGGTGCTCTGCGGCTGCTCACAAACCTTTCAGTAACAGACAAACATCAACACTTGATGAAGGAATCCATTACTCTTTTACTGTCCCTGTTGGTTGTGAGCAATGAAGCCTTACAGGTTTGCAACTTTTGGGCTTGAGGTCTTTTACTTCTCATAAACATATTGCTATAAGAATCTTTAAATCTTAACATGAAGATGCGTGCCATATGTAAAAGCTGCTCTGGTTGTTTCAGGTTCAGACTCTGAAAGTCCTCGTGAATTTGTCATCTAACCCAGATATGATGGATGACATCGTTCAAGCTCAGGTAAGACCCAAAGGAAATTAAAATCCAGCTTTTATCCGACCGTCTTCATGAAAAGGTTTGCATGTTTTTGTGATACACAGGGACTGAGCAAGCACTGTGCAGCTTAGTGTTAAGAGGCCACCAGAAGAAACAGAATTGCAGTTAGCAGTCTCATTAGAAATTCTATTTCTGTATCTTTTTCTTTGCTTTCTTACCTCCAGGCGCCAGCTTCCGTGGTGCTGCTATTTGATGAAAGAACAGCCCCTGCGGTGCTTCTCCGTCTGCTGACCTTTGCAGGGAACCTGAAGGCCTGGAGGCCATCGGCCCAAGTGGCCGATGAACTGAGGCGGAGACAGGATTGCCTCTTCCGGGTCATGCTAGACAAATCCTCCCAGCTCCACAGCAGATTGGTTCAGCTACTTTCACACCCGGATGCAGAGATCCAGGCCCAGGTGGCCCGTATCTTGACGTAGACCTCCTTCCCTTCACCCCATTATGCTTCCAAAGCCACCAACCTTTCACATTTCCCCTTTTAACTTGTATGTAGGTTGACATTAATCTTGTAGAAGAGTAGGCTATGTTTGGCCTAAAGCTTGATTTAGAGATCTCTGGAAAATCTGTGCCCCAACTTGCATAGTAACCGGAAACTCCTTTAATCCCTAACCCTCAACCTTCCACGCCATTCAAGTAATTGCAGTCTGCGTCGACCCGACGTGCAGTTACGTTTCCCAAGAGGTGCACATCAGGTTATGTAGAAGTTTGCGGCATAGGATTAAAATGGGGCTCCGGTTATGACGTACATTGGATACAGAAGTATAATTTATGTGTAAGCGTGGATGTACTGCTTACACTCCTTGCATATCTGCAGCCTTCCCTGATTCTACTTCACTGGCCACTCTTCCCTCATTTTTAGCATCTAACACTGCAATTAACTGATGGGCAATGAGGGAGCAGGAAGCAGGAGGAGCCCTTTCATTCAGTGGAGTGCAAACAGGCCACCTCTTCCTGTTTTCCTGCTGCCAGAGACTGTTTTCCTTCCAAAATATCCACAGTGCCCTTTTTTTCTTCTAAG
>VUQR01006734.1:10028-22867 GCA_015108515.1 Hemichromis elongatus | reverse complement strand
ACCTTTCTCTCGCTCTCTGTTTTTTTTTTTTTTTTTTTTATATTTAGACACTGATTTTATTGAACCCAAAACTAAATATCTCAGGCAAATAGGGGATACCAGACATATGGAGTAGGAGGTTGATTTACTTGTGACCTGGATTATTATTATTATTATTATTTATTAAGCGTTTTGCCTATAAAATTGAAAATATGTTTGTCTGTTTGAATGGTTCAATAAATACCCAACATGATAAATACTACTTTTCTGTCCTCTTGTTGTTTTGGTTAAATTTTGAATAAAGAATGTAAAAATCAGATTGTTCATGCTCAGGCAGGTTGACAGTGTTTTCATTTTCATCGGGTTGGTAGATCAGAGAAAAAAATGTTGTTGCTGAAGTCTTTTAACACACTGAGGAGAAACTTAAATGCATCACACCACATCACACTCCTCAGGCCTTTTGTGTGTCACTGACCAGACGCTAAAATTGATGCTGTCTGTAAATCTGTCAATGGCCAAGAACCAAAATACGTATTTGTCTTTTTACGGTCCCCAGACTAAACATGAAGAAATAGCAGTATCTTTTACAGAGGTAAACATGCACCAGAGAGCTGGAGGATGTGCCCTGACTTCAGCACAGGTTAAAGACTTTTATGGTCTCCACCAATTCTGATTTACAGTAAAGGAGTGTAAAGTTTCAGATCTCACAACAGACAAGTTAAAAAGTAAAACATCAAAGGATAATAGAGTCCATACTACATTTAATCATTTATACCTGGGGAGGTATTTGAAACTGGCAAGCAAAGAGACTAATAGAGATGAGTTTGAGTTCAGTAGCTTTGTGACTGCTGATGGTTAAGCTCTAAATGTTGTGGATGACTGTGTCCGTAGTGCCTGGGTGTCGGGGAAGAGTGTGAAGTATTATCTAGCAATGGGTCTCAGTTAGTGATTAATGACTTTTGGCAAGTGGTTTTATTTGTTAATCAAACATGAATCAAGAAGTGCTCCTGTAACTGTCTGACTCAGGTGGCATCCATCCAACCAAAACAAATCTGTCTAAAAAAAGATTTTTATATTTATTTTCATAAAATCACATTTTAAGGATATGATCAACAAAATACGTCATGTTGATTAATCTTAAAATTACACCTAGCTAGGTCACTGATTGTTGCGCTGTGACATTAAATCCATGTTACCTATTCCTACACTAACTGTAGCTTTAAAATCAAACGCAACTATTTATTTGTGTGTTTGTTTGCTAGTATTTAAGAGGGATCAAGCACCAGAACCATTTGATCCTACATTTCCCACAAAACTTCCCATCATGCATTACTCATTAGTCATCCTCTGACTGGTAAAATAAACACAAGCTCGTGACTTCCAAACTCAATGCCTAAAGTTGGCAACACGAACTTCCCATAAAAACTTCCAATGAAACGCTGAGATCTAAAATGTTTTCTCAGATTTTAGAAGGCTCCTGCGAATCCACAGCCAACTGTAGGGCGCACGACCGTTTTCACAGTATTACGGCAATTAGTAAACGGTAAGTGGAGTTTTATCCGAAATGTCAAAAAGGTTGTTTTAATTTCTTTCTTCGGAGATTTCTTTAAAAATCCCTCCCGTGGTCTGCATTTGTGTAATAAATAATTGTAATCGTTTCCACACACAAAAATCATAATTATAAATGAGAACCCTGATGATGTTTCAGGCTGATTGTTTTGCGCTACAGATGAATTTCGTAAACATCTATGTGAAAATGACGCAGACTTTAGTGGGGGACGCTGATGCTTTTAAGCCTTTGTCTCCCTCCCTTCCTCCCTCCCTGCCTGTCTCCACACAGCCTCCTCCCCCTCTGAACAAACTGGATGACCATCGCCGGATCACCCTGACTCCATCAGAGTCACAACGCGGATCAGTGGGTGCGGATCGGGACGCGCAGCGGGGAGGCTCGAGTATTTCGGATTAAAAACCAGCGCCAGCTATGAACACCCACAGCATTAAGCAGAAGTAAACGGAGCTGTGTCACACCGTCACCACAACGCGTCGAGGATGAACACCGCCGCCGCCACAGGATCGGCTTCTTGCCGTTTCGCCCACTATTTTGTTGTGTGTGGAGTGGACACGGAGACGGGCCTGGAGCCGGACGATGGAGCAGGTAGATGATATATAAGAGCAAATACCCGCCAATACACAAATACACAGAATGTTATGTTGGATGACAGCATTAATCAGGTTATACAATTAGTAATTTGTATAGGCCTATTTGTGTTGCCTGTGTGTGTGTGTTTGTGTGCGGGCGCGCGTGTGTTTGTGTGGGGAGGGGTGACAGCCATTTAAGTATGATTTTTCCCTCTGTGCCAGTGCTCTTAATAATATGTGTAAGCAGCCTGTGCAGAATAGCCTCGAATATATGAAAAATATGATAAATATAAGGTCATATTTGGGCAGGATTCGTAGATGTCTCTTAGCGTGTTGTATTACTTGTGCGGGAAAGCAAAGACAAATGATGTGCATTGTAAGGAAATTGTCATTTCCCAATCAGTCTTAAGCCATTTGAAGGAATATTTCTGATATATTGTCATTTGTATCCCAGGTGCGGCCCATTTATAGTGTACCCCTGTTTTGGACACATCACTTGGTGGCTGTGTTCATTGTGTTTTCATCATATTTTCAGACTAGTATTGTGTCAAATGAGATTTTATTTCTTGGTTTCTGCAAGTCATCTGCTGCTACACCTGCTTCAGGATCACAGGAGAGAAAGGGCAGAATCGAGGGAGAACGGCAGCGTCCTAATTCTGCTCATTAAAGCTGGAACACAGCTGGAACATCCAGGCAGGGCTGTTTGCTCCCAGAATACACTGCTCTGTGTATTAAAAAGCACTAAATAATCCACATGATTTGGGGTGGTTTCAGACAGAAAGTGACCCATAATTCTTATTTTTCTCTTTTAACCAAGAAGGTGAAAGGGATGTGATGTCATATTTTCTGCTGCAGTGAAGCCGTATTATCTCAGGTGCTTGTTCGTGTTAATTTGTGGTTTACAGGACTCTAAGAAATAGAGAAACATCAGGTGTGTCGCCTCCTTTTGCAGCCAGTTGTTGACACTGAGCTGAGAACGCCTCGGCCCAGGAGGCTCGTGTGACGTGCGCTGCGGTGTTTGTTAGGAAGCTGTCACATCACAGGTGTGCTGAATACCTTGAGCGTCACTTCCAGATCGGCTCCTCGTAGGGATGGGGGGCTTTAAGAAGACATGCCTATTCTGTTTTATGCTCTTTCTTTTGTTTTGTTTAACAGCTCTAATTAACCACTGGGTTAGAAAGCTGCCTCCCTGGCTACTGTTTCTCAGTTCCACCATTGTACTTATGTAACAGCAGGTCATCTCTGAACCATCGCTGCAGGGGGGCTCTGCTCCTTTCAAAGGATTTTTCTCTCTGTGTGAGGGTTTTTCTCCTTTACGCACAAATCTTCCATGAGTTATAGTCCACTATGTGCTCTAAATGTGCCATATATAGTTCCTCTTTCTGTGAGAGCGTGTAAATGGTGAATGCTCACCGAGGGACAATCTGCCCTTGTTAGCCTCTCAATACATGCCACTGTGTTTCTGCAGCCTAATCAGATTTCACATGACGTTGCCTGTTGGAATGCTGGATGGCCGACGCTTCAGCGCCCGTGCAGGCACGATGATGGTCACATAGGGAAGAGATATGACATCAGTGGAGTAGTCCCTGACCGCACAGAGCGAGCTTTATTATCCAGGGAGATGTAAAGCCTATATCTCATTGTATAATTAGATGTGCTGCCTGATTTATTTATTTATTTTTTAACATATTTTTAGGCACTCTGTGCTTACTTTATTCTTGAGTCCAAGTCTGAGATAAAAATCAAAATTTATTGTCTTTGGTTGTGCGAGTCAACTTTACTGGTCAGTCAGGCGCATCAGAGGTGGAGTGATTTAAAGTGTCATCAGTCAGTAACAGCTGACACTTTTATGCATGCTCGTGTAATGCTTTGATGAATGGGATAGTAATGGTAATTTAGTTGGTGAAGGTGATGGATGTCTGTCTTTATTGGCTGCCCACTGGTGGCTGTTGGAGTTGGCCTGTTTTAGGGATAGTGGCTTGAATATGAAATACTAAAAACAAGACATGGGTGATAATAAAGTGATCACTGTAATAAATTTGGGTACTTGGATGAGACATTGATCACTATTTTTGTGACAAATCGGTGTGAAACTGACAGTTATTCTCATGCCTACAGATGATGTAAAGCATCCAGCACATTTCTCGCATCTAGTTCTGTTAATGTGCTAATTACAGGCCTTTAAGCTTTCATTCAAACGCTAAAACAAACCTCCCTCCGCTCCACTCCACCTCCGTTACCCCGTGAAACACACACAGGCTGCATTTACGTCTGTGAAAGCTGTTTGGTGGGAACCCGTGTCAGGAGGAGAGCTGGGGGGGGTGGTGGTTTAATTAGGTCAGCTGATAAAACCTAGGCTGACGTAACCGATGACGAGCACAAAAGCTTTGTCTTGATGGCGATCATAGAGGCCATGGTTGAAATGGATACCATGGCAACTCCTTCAGCGATGCTCAGTTGTGATTCTTAACGCCGGCAGTAATTTGTATTCTTAGTAAAGAACACTGCCATTCCTGCCCCGCGTCACTCTCATCTATTAGCTGTCTCCCACCTACCGGTCTGAGTCAGTTTGACATGAAGTGGCTCGCTCCTCGCTCTGCCTGCAGCGCAGTTTCTCGAGGTGGCGTGCGTCATTTCGTGGGCAGGTGATGTGGATGTTTCTGAAGGTTCGAATGAGTGCTGCAAAGCTGGTTTGGCATTTACAGCCAATTTTGTTCTTGTGCAGTGATTCCAGTGAATGTCTCTTGGATAAAGAAGAGTACTGTTCAAGGGCATCCCCCTTAGATAGAGGATAAATAATAAAAGGACCTCAGTGATTATCCTCTGTGAATCATACACCTGTTTTTTGCAGCAGCAGCTCCTCTTCATCTACTCGTACAGACAGCATTTAGTATGTAACCCGAGCTAGAAGCTGACACATGGTGCAGAGATTTAAAAAGCAGATACTTTAACCACACGAGGCAATGCATGTGTTCACTGCAGCAATTTATCTGGGATACAGTTCTCTTGCATGCACTTTGAATTCAGCACTTCTCATAAGTTTAAAAAGTTCTCTCCTGCAGTGTCAGGGATGAGGAGTGTTGCACTGCTTTTCTTTATGCTAATGAGCCGAGTTACATAACCCTTGGAGGGGCTTTTCTCGCTTTGCTGCAGCACATGAACTTCTTTTTAGTGTCTGTCAAGGTTGTCCTGGCCGTTTTTCATTCATTAAAGCTGCTGTCATATTCTGATGCCCTCTGGTCTGTCCTTTCTGTCTCATTACGAATTCTATTTCGGCACCGATCAAGGTCACTGTGCATTAATAGAATAACCTCTTTACTCAATTTGTCTGTCTGTCTTTCAGGTGAGGGCCTTGAGCACAGCCCTGTTCGACGATCCTTCAAGTCGAAGGTTTTGGCTCATTACCCTGAAAACACAGACAGGAACCCCTTCAATAAAGATGCTGTCAACATGGTGAGATGTTGGATTGCACAGTGTTGGTCATTTTCTGTTACATCCACAGCTGAAGGACAAGATGTGCCTGTTAGAAGGCCAAATCATTTTGTTGCTCTTCCAGATATTGATGGAGGGTAATAGAAGAGGCTAAGTCAGCTGGAGGGGAAGTGCTCATAGTTACATGAGCAATCAGACGGAGTGGAATCAGTGTTAATTGACCGCCTTGTGTTTGTTTAGTTTTTTCTAAATAGCCAATTTTATATATTGTGCAAAAACTCCTTCCTCTGGCTTTACTTTAATTTTTGGGGTCTTTAAATGCATGTCATTTTCAGTAGCTAATCCACACTTTTTCCCCACTCCTAGGGCCAGGGGTCAGTTTTTGCTCTGATTACATTTTTAGGACAATATAAAGCCAGTGCTAGCACAAGAATATTTAAAATAATTGCCATTCTTCTTGGCAGCAAACTTCAGTTTCTATCAGGTAGAAGTGTCTTCTTTGCATCAAACATCAGCATCCTTAGTGCTGATGTTTGGTGTTGTATATTTTATAGTCGATATTTTGGTTTAACTCTCCGTTTATTTATTTTTAAGGTCTGTGTTGAACACTCTGTACTAAAACGTCTTTGTTTTCTTCTCCTCTCTCCTCCAGCTCTGCATGCCCAGAGGGCTGTCCTTCCGCACTCAAGCAGACAGACTCGATCCTCAGTTTCACTCATTTACGATTTCTTTCGACGATGGCACGCGTTCCTACGGCTTTGTTCACACCTTCTACGAGGAGGTGACCAGTCCTCAGATTATCACTGCCATGCAGACACTCTGTCAAATGCACCATGTGGAGCACCACTCCTCTTCATTGGCCTCCTCTCCCTCTCCCTCGTCCTCATCTTCCTCTGCCTCCTCACCCTCCACCTCCAGTATGGACTCACTTGCGAGCAGCTCGGATGAGTCAGACGCTGAGTCTCTGGCTGGGGTGTCTGGCTGCCTCGGCTGTGTAGGTTCCTTCGATCCAATGAGAGACACCCTGTACGTGTCCAAAGCCCTCTGCCTCGTCACGCCGCTCCCTTTTCTTCAAGCTTCACGACAGTTTCTGGTTCAGCTCCACCACGCTGTGACGTCACAAACAGCCCCTCCTCTCCCTCTAGAGAGCTACATCCATAACATCTTGTATGAGGTACCATTGCCTCCACCTGGAAGGTCACTGAGGTTCCACGGGGTGCAAGGGCCCATCCTTTGCCAGCGGCCCGGCCCAGGTGAGCTTCCTTTGGGGGAGTATCCTCTTGGAGATGCGTTCTCCCTGCTGGGTGTGGAAAGCATGGTAAAACTGCTTACCTGTGCACTTCTGGAGACACAAGTCCTGCTTTACTCTTCAGGTAAGCACTGAAATTACAGATTTTATTCATGCAAGATATTTAAGCATGTAACAGGGAAAGCAAAGGCATAAGTAAGAAAATAAGTGACAGCTGAGTTCTACATAGCTGTTTCGGTTTCAAGTTCCTGATGCTGTGCTTGCTTGATTTATGTCAACGTGTCGACTTATTGGGACAAATCAAAAGAGCCCTTGTTATTGCCATTATTAAAATGGGTTGTTTCATTATTATTTGTTTCATACTATGACCATCATAATCATGATTAAGGAGTTGTTAACGAGGCTCAGTCACCATTTTAGCTTCTTCTTAGTGGCCAAATTTGGACAAGAGGGTTAGGGTTAGATAGGGAGTGCTAAGTTATCAGTTAATACCAATAAATTTTATTAGATAGCTGCATCCATAGACTGTATGGGCACAGATACTCACCACAGGCAAGATAAATAATATAGTGTGTAACTTCAAGCTTAAGTAGTTTTTAAAAGGATGATTTCAATAAAAAAATAACTGCAACATAAATTGGCTATAGATACTGCAGCCATACACATATGGTAAAAAAAAATTTTATTTCTGTAAAATTGGCATTTTAACACAGGTGTCTGCAGGGATAGGCTACAGACTGTATATAAAAGATGGACATAGTTACTGTGATGTCACCCACTGGTTTCTAAAATCTGTATTTTGATTTTTGAAGCACCTGCATTAGTGCTTTGGCCACAATCATGTTAGTGTTTAGGAACCAGAAGTGACCATATTTGGGCAAGAGGGTGGAGAGTTAACATCTCAGCCGGAGATTATTCCAATCAATATGTCTGTTTGCTGACATTATTAAAATATTGATTTAACTTTTGAAAAACAAACATGTTGGATATGAAAAACCTATATCATCGTACTTTTGAACTCTAATTATAATGACTGCACATACAAAAAAGAAGCTGTTCTTTGAATTTAACACTAATAATATGACATAAACCCTGCAAATGGTTTGTTCCAAAACAAAAAGTAGTGGGATAGCCCACCCTAAGTGGGCATAGTTCTAGGATGGGCTTGACTGATCGGATTTTGTGGGTAAATGTTAGAAGCTCTGACAGTGCAGCTTAGTGATATGGTGATGAGACTTTCGTAGTCATTAACTGTGCTATGTAACAGGAATATGAATGAGCTCAGAGACGGCTTAACGCTTTGTTCTGATGTCTCTGTATGCAGACTACCAGCGTTTGATGACTGTGGCAGAGGGCATCAACACCCTGCTGTTCCCATTTCAGTGGCAACACATCTACCTGCCCATTATTTCTGCACCACTACATCACCTTCTCGATGCTCCTGTGCCATTCCTGATGGGTATCCAGCGCAGAGATGGAGCTCAGCGATCCTCCCTCAATCTGCCACATGAGGTACAGCACACAGAGGGAAGATTATGTGTAAAGGTCTTTGCCGTTTCCCGTGTGAACGTACCAGTCAAAACTGCAGGATGCAGACATTTTAATAGACGTTAAAATAAAAGGGTCTTCAAAATATACTCTAAAACTTGCAGCCATTTGCTTATCCGCTCCATGCTGCATGGAGCTCACCCTTTGCCTCCAGCGTTTAGAACTAAGACGATGCATGTCCTCTGAGCTGCCTCCCCCTTTCAAATCCAATCCTGCATCCCAGATCACTTTATGCTGCATGAATATCTTCCCTCTGAAGCCTCTTTGAAGTTGCTCTGCCCCAGAAAAGAGGCAGTGGTAAGACAGCTCCAAGGGGATGAAAGCAAAAGTGCAGAGCTTCAAAAATGCAGAATAATGGGGCTGGATGAATTATTAAACAGAATTAGAGCTCACCACTTATTTCCCCCAAGTCCCTGCAATTTGAAGAAAATGAGGAGCATCTTAATCATGCATGTTTGTGTTTGCAGTTAATTAACAGTCCTTCATTTTGATATGCTTTAAAAAAAAATCCAGTGTGTTCACTGATCCGGAAAATAATCAGGAAACAGAGCATAACTTAATTGTGGTGAAATAAATGTTTGTGTAGTCTCTGAATCTGAAAACCTCCCCGACTATTCTTGCCCTTTTCTCCTCTTCTTCTTGTTTGGATTAAGTGAACCTTCATTAGCCCCACACGTGGGAAATTTGTTAAATTAAAAATGTGATTTAAAAAAAAAAAACACTTTGAAGTGATGAGACTAGGAAGAAGGATGAAGCTGAACAGAGTCGACTTTAACAGTCCACTCTGCAGTTCATCTCCCCCGAGGCTAAAAACTCACTGCCGGAGGTCACTGCTGAAGGTCGTATGGCTGCTGACAGTCGAGCACTACTGAGCTCCACTGCTGCTTACAAAAGCAGTTTTTAAAAAAGTAATCTTTCTGTGGTTTGTTGCTTGGCAAATTTATGGGCATGTTTGTTTTTTATTTTTTTGCAAAGGTTTCATATCGCTATCGCCGACTGATATGGCACTTTCCACATTGTCTCCTGTTGCAGCGATAACAGATAATCTTTCACATGCTAATATCCTGTGAATGCTTATCAAAGTGAAATGCTAAGAATCTATTAATGACATCTAAATCTCAATTTCGGAGCCTAATTAGAAGGTAAAGCTCAGCTCATTCTGTCTGGATGTGATAACTGTCTGTACATTGTGACAGGATAAACCTATTATGATTATCTGATTGACGAGCCAACTGAAAATTGTTTGTCCCGATTATAACTGTCTGATTTGTCTCATACTCTAACACAGGCTAACCTGTGCTTTGTGGACATTGACAACCACTGTGTCGAAGCTCCAGAAGCCCTTCCCCCATTTCCGGATCAGTCTGAACTCATTCAGGAACTGAGTGAGGTGTTGTTGCAATTTGGGCTGCCTCCACAGGGCGGTGTGATCGCTAAGCCCACAACCACCTCTTCCTCCTCCCCTCGGCTTAGCAGCCTGGTGCTGGAGGATCTGATGGAGGACAGAAGGAACGGGAACCTCGGAGGCGAGGAGTTGGCGGTGCTGGAGAGGCTGCAGGCTCTGGCGAGGAGGTGTGGAGGAGGAAAAATGTCAGATGGAGGGAAGACACTGGGACACGTGTTTGAGGAGGAGGAGGAAGAACTGAAGACTGCAAAGCTAAATATTCAGCTGAGGGAGGTGTTTGCAGGACATTTTGCTGCAATGTTTGGCAGATATGACGACTTTGTCATCCACAGCGCTCTAGATTTGGACTCTTGGTTGAGCAACCGAGAGGGGATGTTCAACTTTGATAAGGTACTTTAGTGGATGACTGACTGATAGATTAAAAAAAATAATGTATTTATGTGAAATAAGTCATATTATTATTCTATAATCATTCATTTAACCCCTGGTTTTCAATGTTTTAGGGTTCCTTTCTCTCCGTTCAGCCAACAAGCCACTTGCACTTCTTGTCCCGGTTCTTGGAGACATCCATGTTTTCTTCTTTTGTGGATGGGAAGGTTATATCTCGCTGGGCAGATAGGGAGCCACTACAGCAGCTGTTCGACAGCCGTTTAGAGCGAGAACGACTGTATGACATGGGGAGCGAGGATTCCCGTGGCTGGCCTTACAGGAAATGCAGTACCCTCTTTGAATCAGGTACTGTAAAGGTGCCCAGGATCACAAAGGGATGGGGCGAAAAAGTGAAAGGTGCCATGAAAGTCAGGCTACACAATAAATACTGTACTGTACAACAAGGAGCACACACAAACACCTGTTTAGAAGTTAGTGTCCTAACAAGAGCTGACTGTATTTTCACAGATATTCATGCAAAGTAGACAGTAAAATTTATATGCAGAGGTAAGTGATTAGCTCCTGTAAGTTTAATGTCTGTATACACAAATAAAGGAGCCTCATAGTCATTTTAATAATTACATATAATAATTTAAATAAGCTGGACATGCTAATGAAACCCTGTGATAAGCCAATGGTAACATATTTATTATTATTATCATTAAATCTTTCATTTAAATGGGTATTGCTTGTTTTAAAGTCTAGTAAAACACAGTGTATTCAACCCACTCTCTCACCTGAAAGTATCCAGCCTATTTTCAACATCCAAACCCTTTGTGTTTTTAAAACTGAAACTGCCAAGTGTTACAAATACTCACTTTTTTTCTGCACTTGATCAAGCTGACATTGTTTTTATGCATGCATTTTCCACCTTCTTTGAAACCACCCTTCCACCCTTTTTACTCTCTATAAGAAATACTACAGTGGTCCTCCTTAACCCTCTGGGGTCAAAGTCTTAACCCTAATCCTACCCCACACTTTGGGAGAGCAACACTAACCTTTTCTAGCAAATGGTGGATATTTAAGCTGTTTATTAACTTGACATTGTAGTTTTGCAGTAGCCACGTTATAGTTTTGGGTGACACAAATTGTAGTTGATGAATTGCATATGGAAGTAAGGAGGACCAGGAGTGGTCTCCTGTGGAACACCTATGATAATAGAAGAGGGGCACTGTCTGGGTTTTACCTGAAACCCTTTGTTAGAGTCCTCCATACTAGCTAAACACAGTTGTTTCAGTAGAATAACATGATCAGATAATTTACATTGGTCTGTAAAATATCCATGACTTTAGTTGTATTTTAAGTAAAGGCCTAGGGCTGTTTCACCATACTACATACTACTTACATTCCAAAATGTAAGTAGTATGTAGCAAAAATATTAAAGGAAGTCTGAGCAAAATTATGTAATGAAGCTGGAGGCCAGATTTTGCTGAGGGAAACTGAAAATCTAACACCATCTGCCCGTCTGTTTGGGTTTATGTGGTGATTATGCCGCTTGGCCTTTCTCTCCCTTTTGTGGTGAGCACCAGGGATTTTGCTAAACGGTGCTTAGGAGGATTCCTTTACCAGGTTATGCAGCCATAAACTGTAATTCATGAAACATTTCTGAAATGAAATAAAACCAAATAACCTGATGGATAATTGGAACACAAAAAGCGATGGGATCCAATGAGATCTAGGAGGGTGGAAAGATGGGTAGAGTTAGAAAATTAGAGAAGAATTAGGCACATGCTGGTCTGTGAGCATTATATAAGCAGAGGACAGCGGGGCTCTGTGTCCTATGAAAACTGCTGCAAAGCTGCAGCTTTGAAGTGGTGCCAGCCTCTCATCTCTATGGCTGGTCTGTGACATTGTTCATAATTCACAAAGTCCATATGTTACACTCCAAAACAGCACACCATAATTACTTTCTTTTATACTGTTTTAAGCTGTTATGCACAAGCCATTCATGGAAATTACTCATTTAATTGTAAGGTAACATTCCTGTAAGTAGGTAGGTAGGTAAATAAATAAATAAAAAATAATTGATACAAATGAAAACACACAAAAATAAATAAATGTTTTTTGTTTACTTATGTCTTTGCAGGTCAGGCCATCGAGCGCCGGCTGATGAAGGCTGACCACACAGCCATACACCCCCACCTGCTGGACATGAGGATTGGCCAGGGTCGTCATCACCCAGGCTACTTCCCTAAGCTGCAGGCGGATGTCCTTGCCCAGGCGCAGAACACCAACAAGTGAGATTTGTTTCCTGCTGTTAAGATTAAATTGAAATCTGTTTCTAGTGAGTAATGGAAATAATTGACACTTTATTTCCAGGCGTGCTTGGTTTAGTCTGATGTGTGTAAAATCATGGATTTTATTTTGCTGTGTCATCAGGTGGTCCAGTCGTGTCACAGCCTCTCGTAGGTCTGAACCCAAGAGATCCACAGTTTCTGATCACTCAGGAGTGGACAACGAGCAGAGACAGGTACCTACAGTGTGTGTGTCAAAAAACACACGCAGATTAGCACCCAGGCTTCAAGGGGTGTGTCTAATATGTTACTTGTTTATTTAACAGAAATACACCTTTGCAAGGAAGAATCTCCGCCAGTCTAAATTACTTGACCTGTCACCTCAAGCTATCACTCAGACGCACAGGGAGTTTGTTGATGGGCT
>VUQR01006733.1:14832-30116 GCA_015108515.1 Hemichromis elongatus | reverse complement strand
TATATATATATATATATATCTATCTATATATATATATATATATATATATATATATATATATATATATATATATATATATATATATATATATGTAGATATATATATATATATATATATATATATATATATATATATATATATATATATATATAGATATATATATACATATATATACATATATGTATACACACACACATATATATACTTGTCCAAACTTGTCCAAGTCTAAGCGGTCATGTTTTGTAAATGGTTCTAGGAAAACAGGCAAACAAATGGTCCTATTGCGGCTGTGTGCTTCTGATTATTGTGTTACTAATTGATTGTCTATATGTTTAAACCTGAGGACGTGAGCATCAGTCTTTGTACACACACAGTTCTCTGCCTTTCAAATGCCCAGTGATGAGACGTATGGTTCCAGCAAGTCTGCAATAGAGATTACAGACTGTTCATGCCTGCCCAGCATTGGTCCACTGGGTCTCTAGGATCGGTGTCAACAGGTTGCCATAAAGCCCAATAACATGTGGCAGAGAAAGGCTGCTGGGAATTATTATGCTGGTGCTCACCTCGTCTCTTCCTATTATTACCACAATTACTGTCTCCAGATATAGCAGGGGTTCTTGAGGAACTCTAAATTGTGAACGATTGTGTGTCATAGTGATTTAGTTTCACTACTACAACAAGCAACTATGCGTTAGTCACAACGCATAGTTGATACAGAATGGCAAACCCCCTACATGAATGAGTATTTTGCATGCTGTAACAGGCTGACAGTTTCCTGGTGGATGAAATCAGGTCTTTATATAAAGGGCAGTTTAAGGGGGTAAAAAGTGACGACTTTTTCAAGGGACAGTGAGGTGAAAAAGAAACTTTTGACCCTACTGTGTGCCGTCCTGTGAAAAATTAAGTATATCCCAGTATTCTGTATGTTGTAAAACCAGTTTTAGCAGCAGTAACTTGGGCCCACTTGTTTTTACCATGGTGCTTCAGTTCATTGACATTTGCAGGGATTTGTACATGCACAGCTCTCTTAAGGTCCTGCCACAGCATTTCACTCATGTTGATAAATGAAAGCAGTAAGAGTATGCTCAGCTTTCTGCAGACCGTGCACACTCCTGTGTAAGCTTTCTTTGTCATATGACTGTATTTTTTTTGTCAGGTGTGTAACTCTCCTTGTAAAGGAGAATCCTCCACATTATCTGTTTTTAATATCCTCGTGGTCTAGGTCCCCCTTAATCCCTAACCCTAGTTCTAATCCTAACCCCACATGAAAGTGTAATTTTTGTTTTAGGAAAATTGTTCATCAGAGTCCAGAAAAGCAGGAGGAAAACAAAACAGCAAATATTAAAAATAAAACTTGGGTTTTCGTTTACAGAAACACAAATGAACCTAAGCTCATATATGGCAAAAAAAAAAGACATTCATAAACTTTCTCTGTTCATGGCTGTCAAAATGTGCAGGCACACTGTAGAGACATGCAAATGAAGCTGTTTTTGTGACTATTTAATGCTTTAAATAAATCCCCACTGTACCTCTGTGTTGTTACAAACATAAAGTGAATGAAGCTTTCATAGCGGGGATACTTTTCCTGTACTCTCGCCAAGGAAAATGGGAATATGAGTGTGTGCTTTGCAGTTAGGATCAGTGGAAAATCTCCTCTCATGAAGCTTTGTGTGCTGCTTAAGATTATCTGTCGCAGTCTCAGTGTGAACCAAATGGTTCTGTCTTCGTTCATTTATCCACATAATTTAAAACCAAGCATTCAATAAACAGATGCTTAAGCTGAAGTAACTTATTGGCTCCGGGGGATTAATGCACTGATCATGAATTGTAATATCTCTTGTTCTCTGTCCCCTCGCACCCTATCATTTCTCCGAGTTGGTTGAAATATTATTGTTGAGTTATAAAGTATAGCATATCATAAGCATGTGGTGTCAAAAGTTGGAACAGTTTTTTTCCACTTGTACTCTAGATCTGCATTTGCAGCCAGACTGTGGCTTGGCAGCTGGGTTTTCCACATTTCTACTCAAGGAAAACACTTCCAGAGGTGCAGCTACTCAGCTTCACATTGTTGGAATGTGAAGAGAGAGCGACTTCATGATAAGCGAACAGCAGCTCATTTGCAGACTAATTTTTGTTATTTCTCAAATGAGACTTGATGTGATTCTTACGGCAGACTGAGGTCAGATAAGCAAATAATTTCAGCCATGTGCTTTGTGCTTGCATCAAGTTGGTAAGCTTTATTAAATATGGATTTTCAAACAGACTCCTAACTGGAATTAAGAATGCAAAAGGACCTTCAAGTGAAGAATATAACGCTGTTAAGTGCTTAATTGACGAACCGAACTGGACACTCAGCAGCTGAAACAACTGTGTGAGAAATGTTGGTCATTTTCTCCAACCTAAAAAAAAATATGTTTGTGGGAATGAATTAATGATCACATTTCTATTTCGTTTTGGGTGAACTATCCAGCTGCTGAAGTTGGCGTCAAATTCACGCTCTTTCTTAAAGATGTAGTCCAGTCCACATCTCTTATTTCCAGCTCTGTCACAGTGGCTTTACTGCGTGTACAACCCCTCAGGTCCAACAAGTTCTCACACCCAAAGCGTAACATATTACGCTATGTGACAAATCGTCGATATGTTACACGTTCGGAAAAAGGAGGAACTCAGTCTTCACATGTGCATTTATTTTAATTTAATCGTTCTGGAAAACACTATGTAACACGATTAGGGTTGTGGTTAAGGTTAGGTATGAGGCTATGGTTAGGGTTAGGATTAAGATTAGGTTTAGGGCTGGAATACGCGGCTGGATCGTGTGTTACATCGTCAAACTATCGTCAAACCCGGCGCGTCCCTCAGGATGTTTAGCATTCTTTCCCCCGTCTTAGAGCAGGCTTTCATCTCATTGGCTTTCCTTTTATACACAAAAGTTTAAAACAAAGGTGGGCGGGGCCTTAGTGCAATCAGCCAAGCTCTGTGAAAATCTCCAGATGAGTCGCTCCCACTTTGTATGAAATATTGAACCAAGTCGAGAAAAAACTGAACTAAAAGAGAAAGATAAATTAATGCGGTTTAAAATCATGGAAATGCATAAAAAATAAACTTTCCTGAGAATCATCACACTTTTTAAATTTTAAAGAAGTGCAGTGACAGTCTCACTGTACCATAGCAAACATGAACTGTTGCTAATTTGGTGTCAAAATGTCACAGCGCTGTGGGGGGGTGCAGGGAGGCTCGTTAGCAGGCGCAGCAATTTTGAGTTTGTATTCAAGAAACGATTTCTTGAATATATTAACTGTGTGCATGGGAAATTTCAAAATCAGTTCAGTAGATCATGATATAATCTCTCTTCATGGAGCGAAAATGTCACGTTGTTGAGTGTACATGTAACCTTGTGAAGGGGAGGGAGGCACAAAAGGATGTGCCTGGCAATCGTGTTCAAACCTACAGGTCTTATCAGGCCATTCAGTTGCCTGCTTCGCAAGATACTCAAAAGCTGTATTCATAGCCTCAGGAGACAGAAAAATATGATTGTCTTCTGGGAATTCCTGCTGCTGGGAATCCGCCCGAGACATCAGTAGGATTTTTCTTTACAAAACAGCCACTAGTCGTCAAACTTTTTCCACTTAACACTTCAAAACACTAGTTGACAAATAGTTTCTAGGGACACGTGATGCTCACTTCACTAAAAAGCTTTTGACAGTTCTTGAGATTGAGGCCCACAGCAGTGTGGGAAAATGTTCCCTCCTCTTCTTTTTGATATATAGTACTGTTCACCTTCTCATCCTTGAACACAACTGCATCTCCTTCCTTTTCAAAACATCCATATTTTTTTAGCTTAGGGAAATAACTTCTGCTGACTGTCCAAATCATATTTCACTGAAATGAAAAGTTGCTGATGTTTTGATGTTCTTTTCCATCATAATGCTAAGACATATTAGAGGGCCATACTCAGACATAGAGGAGTCCAGTTATGGATCTCTTCATATAAAGATAGAAGGATAAGGATAGGGCACATGCTGTCATACTGATTTTGTCATCAGTTCATTTGAAATCACTGTCAGATGAATGAAGCGTACTTCAAATCTCCCACGCCCTTTAGCTAATTTACGGTTATTCCACAGTTATGATTTTTTTTGGTACTTGTACGTCACCAGTAGTACTTGCACGTTTTAACACCACCCAATCTGTCTGCTTGGATTTGTCATGTTTTGAAGTGTTTCAGGTTTCCTTTTCAGACATGCTAGAGTAACAAGCCAACACAACTTGAGTGAACTGTGGAAAAAGGGGCCCCTTGGTGTGGAGATTTGTAGAGGAAGTGCTGGTTCAAAAGGTTAGCAGCGTTCCCATTTGAAGAGGAAGCGTTCAAGGTGAGGAGAATGGATCTCTAGGGGAGAAGGAGTGAATCAAAAATCCTTTCATCAGTCTAAGGATCTATTTGGGAAAGAGTAAGCATTTTCAGTGGCCCCTGGTTGACCTGCGCTTGGCTGAGTCTTTTCAGCATGTGCTGTCTTGAATGGCATTAAAGTAAATGTGCTTTTGCCTCTGTTACTGAACTGGCAGTATATATGTTGGTATGCATGTTGAATCTGTTTGTCCTGTTCATTAAAACTAATATTGGCAGCTTGGCCAGCTGGGGCATACTTTTACTCTAATTACTTATGCTACACAAACGTACAGGAGAAAATGCACATGGCAACATAGATCATGAATGCAAAGGAAATGTTTGAAGGCTTAACAGCAAGCACATGCCACAGAGCATGATAGAAAGTGGCCATTTCAAAGCCTGTATCAGCAAATTAATGGGAAATAAATTATACTGATTGACTTTAACATATGGTAGAATTGCTTTTTGAAGTATTAAGGATTAGGCTATAGCTGAGGCAGTGAACGGGAGTTATATGATTGAACTGCAGCAATAGTTTTAAATGAGTGCGTAGAGTGGGTGATGGCGTATAAGCTCTGTTTCTGTTTGCAGAACAGAAAAAAAAGAATGAGGTTTTTTTTTAACTGCACCGTATATTTCATGGCGCTGTTTTGTCTGAGGACTTATTACGCTTATTTTAACTGAACACGGCTGCTGACTGTTGGTGGAGTTGATGTTTATGCTTTTAGCTGGCTAGCTAACATTTTAGCAGGTCTGAGTACCGTGAGAATTCCCCTAGCTTTATTTGAAGGTCTTTGTGTAAAGATCGTGCACACATTTTCGATGCCAATCTCAGATAATTCAAAAAGTATACATATATTTGGGCCAGTACAATAGTACAGCGCTTTTTTTTTTTAGATATTTCTCTCACTTAAATGTTTCAGATCATCAAACAGATTTTAATATTAGACAAAGATAAACTGAGTAAACACAAAATTCAGTTTTTCAGTAATTATTTCGTCTAACAATGTAAAAAGTCTATCCAAACCTACCTGCCCTTGTGTGAAAAAGTAACTGCCCCCTTGTAAAACTATATAGTTTTTTGAGTTAGTGGAGCTTAGCTAATTCAGTTCACTGTGCTGATGAAAAGTGATGGTCTTTCTCTAAGTGCTTTGAGCATCTCCTCTATACCGCTATACCTGCTTTTTACATTTTTCACTCACATTTTGTGCTGTGTAGCTGTGACATACAGACGATTAATGCTACTTTCAGTGAAAAAAGCTGTTGATGGTAGTTTGAATTACTACTGATGTTATAGCTTCACCCTTAAATCTGGAGTTGTCTTATGTAAACATTCTTCGCTGGCTTGCTAACCAAAGCTCTAAGAGCATTTAGAAGTCACTTAGCTTTATTTGAACTTGAATGGTGGTCACTCAGACTAAACTACCTGCTGGAAATCATCCAAACTGGATAGCTGCCTGTCTGTTAATCTACAATCTTGCGTTCTGTTTTTACACGTGTTAAATGCAAGATATGGGGCGTGTGTGGAGGATTTAGAGTTGGTTAGTCTACCTGACAGAGGTGGGGTCAGTTGTAAAAGTAAAGCACATTATCTTTGGTAGGCAATAATAAAACCTAACTCATTCTGCACTATTTGGGCTTCATTCACTCTAACAGGCTAACTAAATCACATGCTAACTCATGTTGCAGTCGGATATAGACAATGTTTGCAAAACAAAACATTGTATCTTAAACTTAGTGCGCATATCTGTGTCATAAACTGTGTATAAAAGATGAAAATAGCATTTGGTTTCTGGGCTCTACATTTTAGCACCATTTAGAGTTTATTGGCACCAGAGGTGTCTAGACTTGAATGAGTACTCAACCGATGCTAGCAAGCTTAGTTAGTTAGCTACATCACATAGAAATAAATAGTACTAAGTAACAGACCAATAATATAATAACATTTCACAATCACCAAAGCTGAAAGAACAGACTTCTTGAATGGCCAGCACCCAGGAAATTCTCAAGCTTATCCAATTAAAAGAGCAGCTAAAGGAACCAACCTGACAAACACAGTCACGAGGTCCCAGTTTAGTCATTCCAGTGAAAAAGAGACCTAATTATCAACTTATCTGTTTGATCAATCTTTATCAAAATCAAACAGGTAGGAAGCCCCATGACATTGCATTTTTATGTATTCGTAAAAGTTGGGCATTTGGGTATTCGAATGAGGTTGGCTTTTTTCTTAGCGGCAGCCTCCAGTGGCCAAAAGGGTAACTGCAGTTTTAGAAGCTTGTGCTTGTGGTTTTTCTTTGTTTTCTTCAGGTTGCACTTGATCTGTGTATAATGCCACTTCTCTGCCCCTTCAGTAGACTAGTGGCAGATTCCTCTGTCTATTCAATCCAAACTGGACATGATCACATATATCGCTTTCAAAAATAAAAAAATATACAGTATAGTACAAAGACAGCTATAAACTTTACCATTTATGTGAAAACCCATTTACCTCTGATAACATCGTAGAGTGCACAACTCAATCTGATTTTATTCTATACACATAATGTTCACAAGGCTTCCAGCTGTGCCTACTCAAAACACTTTAATGCAGCTTGTAATGTCTTAATCTTTGTGCTAAACCATATTTTCATGCAACATTCTTCATTCTAAAAGTAAAGGCCACCCCAGCTTTTTTAAACCTAATCTCTACTCAAGTCAGTAAAGTGATAGAAGGAACTTTTAGGTATTTAGTGTGGCTTTAGGATTTTGTTGTCTTCTGGCAAAATATAGTAGTAATCAGCTGTGTTTTTTTCTGTCCAAGTACTTTTAGGACATTTCAGATGGATGAGCCGTGAAGCTATTTCATGGCTCCCCCCACTGATTATCAATACTTAATTATCTGCAATTAGATTAAGAATGGAAACTCCATTATTATTCCCAAACCATGCATGTTACCATATGCTGTTCCAGAAATGCTGATAACTCTAACTTACTGCCACTCCTACTGAACTACTTCCCTATTTCTCTAAGTTCGCACAGGGTGTCAGCTGACAGGAGGAAAAGGGGACTCGGTGTCATATGTTGCACTTTAAAAAGATTGGTTATGTGATAGCATGTTTTCCTCTAAATAAAAGAGGGTAATTTGATGTCAGATGAATGACGGTCAACTAATGCAACGGGTGGAAGAGGTAATTATAGGAGAAAACGCAGCATAGTGTTTTGCTTTTATTAGGGTGCCAGTGGAAGCCAAAAATAATCCCCAATCAGCCAGTGTAATCGAGTGTGTCACACCAGGCTGCCACTCCCTTCCCCTAACAGGCAGGCACACACAGGCGGCACAATGCCGTCATTTCAGCCTTGCAGCTCTCCTTGGCAGAGGTGAAAACTCCAGCAGGAAGGCAGGAGTGTACAGCAAAGAGAAGGCGGTCTTTATTGCAGATGCCAACATCAGCAGCACCCAAAGCCAGCGTGTATAGACAGGGGTGCTGCCTGTCCTTCAACAGCCTCAGTGTGTGTATGTGTGCGTATGTTCTACATCACAGAAAAAGGGGCAGGAAAGGAGCCGTCTACTACTCACACCAACCAAAACTAGAGACGTGCTTCTCTGGAAGTCTGTCGGTGTAGAGTAGTAGTAGAGTCTGTCGGTGCCCTGCTGCCACAGGCTGTCTGGACTTGTCAATGAACAGTCTAGCTGGGTCACCCTAGGTCGAGACAGGCCTCTGTCCTTACTTGAGCTTCTCTACAATGAAGGTAGGTTCATGTCCTCGCTGTAATCTTGCTGTGGCTGGAGTTTGTTTTTAAACCTCTGGTGTCTTTGCTTTTCTTCGTGGCAACAGTCGTCCAGCATGTGTGCTTCACAGAGAGCGTATTTTCTGTTCTGTTTTCATTTTCTGTCCTTAACACGGAATGACATTTCATTTTCTTTGTTAGTTTAAGTCCTGATTATTTCCATTTCTTGTCCCAAATCATCTGTGACATTTCGTGGAACTATCCAGTTAGGCCTGAACCAGATGGGTTTCGTCTCTTCTCCTGGTTGATAATAGAGCGCCCACGCCACCACCACCTCCATCATTTTGCAGTACTGTGCCTTGCAGCAGATGATGTACAGGTGCTTCTCCTGAGCCTCTGAATCGTTTCCCTCCTCTGGATAAAATGCCCTTGAAACCAGCAGGGGCAGCAGGCGAATCCATAACCTGTCATGACCGCTCAGCCAGGATTTCAGACTGCATAATTTTGGCCTGATGGTCCTGCTCAGAGCGGACAGCGGAGGGTGCTGCCCATCAGTCACTTTGGCAGAAGTGCTGCCCACTCGGTGCCAGCGATGAGCAATGGATAGTAGAGAAGGGATATAAAGAGAAAGGGGAGGTGATTCGGTGGACCCGTGAAGGGCATTCGGCCATCATCAGTCTCTCTTATTGCCTGTGGCCCCGCAGAAAGCAAAGACGTTTGTCTTTAGTTTGTAAAATCTAAACCACAACCTTTTACTAAGCTTGACATTGTAGTTCTATTACCTAAAACTAACCGAAGAGCGACCGAAAACGGAAAAAGACTTGAAAGTCAGTCTTCTATGTGAACTCCTGTGTTTTAGCCATCTATCCGTCTCTGCTATCCCATAGTACATCCTAAAGGTGGCGATGACGTGGGCAGCATTCACACCAACCAGTCTTGTTTTGAATTTCAAATTCAGCACACACTACAATGCAGTTTTTCAAAATTTCATTCATCAGTGTATAATACCTGTATGCAAACTGAGATTTGAATTGCCTCTAAAGGGCGTAAATGTGCAGTCTAATAAAACTAAGTTAAAAGTTGTAACAGAAGGACACGGCTTCTTCAGAAGTGAGGAACCTTCAGGGAAAAGGAAACTTGGCAGCACTTGCGCGTCTCTGCTCCACCTAGAATTAAATCCCATTTCACTAGTTTGACGCACCTGGTATGTGAAGAAACCCTCACATACAGAGGTTACTGAATACCAAAGCTCAGTCTATTGAATCACTTCTAGGGTGTTTGCTTAGACCTTATTTCCATAGACTTTAGTTGTTAAATGGCTTGAGTCTGTAGAGAGTGTTAGCTCCTTTAATGTGAATGTAATATAGAAAAAATGCAAAACTTCAGTGGAAGAAGGAAGCAGATGCTAAAGTTTCATACGCAGCATCTTTTTAAAAGTTAAAAGTTGTGTGAGTATGCCACCTGACATCAAACGAGAGGCATTTCAAACAGGAGCACAATTAATAATAATGATGATAGGCACACCAATAATGTTAGTAGCTATGGGCTGATTTGCTGTGAACTGACCAATGGACAATCACTGGATTGGGTAAAAATTTAGGAAGAAATAAAAAATGCTTTTATGTACAAGTGAAATGAGGAAAGTCAAAATTGTCCCAGCAAAGTGCGGATTCAGTGTTTTCAGTGTCCACGTTCTGAACTGTGTTCCTCGCTGGGGCAAATACCTACCCTGTTTCAGTTTATCTGAAGTCAGCGCGGCGTGTTTTCTTATTCCCCTTGGTACTTTTGCATTTTCCCGTCACGCATAGCCAGTGTCCAGCCATTCTCAGACTCAGATTGAGCACACTCAGCCGGCCGCTCTGCCTGGAATAGAAAAGTGTTTATGAATAGTAATGAAGCAGCAGCAGCTTTACCGAGAGCACCTCAGCTCTACGTCACTGCAAGATGCTCATCTGTTTTTACTGCAAACTAAACATGTCAGGATCTGCCGTGTGTTCAGTGTAAGACGCCGACACGTCTCGGCAGCACACGATGAGCTGTGCTTGCTTCAGTAAATGCTATCTAGTATTATTTGCTTGGATGAAATCTGATTGTTTTTTCCTTTTGTTTTTCTTAATGGAAAAAAAATCTGTAAAATAAAGAACGATGAGACATCATCACCATCTGTGGGGGACATCTGAAAAATGCTTCCTGTCTTGAATCACCTGATAGCATCATGGTTTGGGTGAATTGTCTGCACATCGCTCAGACATTACAACAACAAATACTAAAGATAGGATGTGGTTCTAAAAGCTCAGCCCTGTTTTGGAACACAGGACAACTAAACGCCTCGTACGGACTTATACCCGAAAGTGACACTGATTGATTTTAGCATCCGAGGCAGCGATAAATCTTGTTTACTATAGCTGGGATTAAATCTGTCTGGCGTGCCTACCATCTGTGGTTTATTAAAACTTTGGTCTTATTTTAGTAATACTGAAAACCTTTAAAATATTTTAAAATATATTTGGATTGGTAACTTGGTCAAACCTCTACTGATGAGAGAATTAAAAAAAATCAAGCAGGTTTAAATAATCTTGACTTTCACTATAAACATTTTTTTTTCTCTGTATGTACTATTGTACAATATAAAGCGCCTTGAGGCAACTGTTGTTGTGATCTGGCGCTATATAAATAAAATTGAATTGAATTTTAGCTACACAGATTAAATACCTTTAAAATGCCCTTAAATGTCTTATTATATTACAAAAAAATGTATTTGTTAATGTTGCAAATTGTTACACAAGTGCTACATGGTTAGCAAGCATATCATTGTGAATTTATGTGGTCGGCCATCTACTCGGTCGCAGCAGATGGCCCCGCCCCTCCCTGAGCCTGGTTCTGCCGGAGGTTTCTTCCTGTTAAAAGGGAGTTCTTCCGTCCCACTGTCGCTTGCTCATAGGGGGTCATATGATTGTTGGGTTTTTCTCTGTATGTATTATTGTCTACCTTACAATATAAAGTGCCTTGAGGCGGTGTTGTTCTGATGTATAAATAAAATTTAATTGAATTAAATTGAATTATGTGACCTCTGTAAGGAAGATCCCAAACTGAGTAAAACTGACATCAACTGTTTTTGAGAAATATATTAATTTGTTTTCTAGATAAGAAAGAGTAAGAGAATATTTCTTTTATTCTCTAAAAGAGGCCTAAATTGTATCCTGGTGAGTGCTGCAGCACCACTGATCCACCGTCCATCACTGTGTCCATAACTCTTAAAAGTGAAACGATACATGATGAGACTCGGGTTGTAATAACGCCATCCTGTTTGTGATGCTGCTCAATATTTACTTCTCCCTATGCTGCTGTGGGTTAATGGTTTGGCGTTAAAGCTCATGGGCAGCTCAGATACAGGATGGAGGAAGAGTTATGGCTTGAGGATTAGGGGAGATAAGCTGAATAACTGTGTGGTGGTCAGAGGAGCTACAACAGCAGAGCATAAACGTGAACAGATATTATCCCGTACGGACGCCAACAAACCATCGGGTACGTTTTCATCTGCCAGCTCTTATATTTGCAGCTTGATATGTGTGTGTTCCATTGCTTTTAATGGGTGATGCTTGCATGTGGACGTTATTTGTCTTTAAGTGATGTGGGGTGTGCGCTGAATGTGTTGTATTGTTGGTTAGCAACATGACCAGCATAGAGCATGAGAACCAGTGGTTAGTTAAGTTAATCCTCCCTCTCTCACTCTCATGAAGAGGCTTGAGGCCGAGAGGGCAGGGCCACCGCCTCCCTGTGAAGGCCACACGTGGGTGGGTTCTGTGCTCAGGGATTACAGGGCTGAAGTGGAGCCAAATAGCTTTAGAAGGGGCAGCCAGACGCCCTGTCTGCGTGCTGGGCTGGGCCTGAGGAACGCTCAGTTTGGGTTGTGGGTGGTGTGACCAGCTCTGCCAGAGCACAAGGGCCTGGATCTTTGTTTTCACGTCTAAATGAACTTATTCCCTTGCGTCTGTAAACAGGAGATAATTAGAAATGAGCTGGTACTTGTGAAAATATGCTGCAGCTTTTGCTCCAAGTCGGTGTAGGTTAATGGAAAAACAGCTTTTATGGCTCCGCTGAATTTTTGAAAGGATTCCTGTTTGTGTACCTTTAGTTGTGACCCATAATTAAAGTGAAGTGGCTTGTAAAAAGAATCAGTTCAAATATCTCATATTTCTAATTATAACAAAGACATTCTCAACTCATCAGTGTGTTTAGGTGGTAACAGGGGGAATATTCTCTTCAAACATTTTTACATGTATGAAAGCAGCTTAATAGAAAAAAACTGCAAAAAAGGTGATTCATTGCTGTAACCGGATGAGGTCAACTGTCAAAGTCTGAAATTTAGAAGATCTCTTATTCTCAAGAATGACCGTTCCATGGAAGAGCTGTTATTTCTGCCATACTTCTATGGTTCCTCCTGGGTCACCTCGAGTGCTTAAAACAATGCTTAAAAGTTCAGGCACTCAAAGGCGGCGAGTGGTCTGGTGATTAGCTGGGATTGTGTTGGTTTGGCTAAAAATCTCCTGAAAGACTCTCAGCCAGCCAGCACAGCAACGCGTGCACTGTGCCACTGTTCTGTGCTCTCCTTCAGAAATTACAGTAGACCTCAACATCGGCAGTCCCACCCTAGAATGAATGTCAGGCAAAAAGAAGATGCAATCTCTGAACATTGAGCTATCTGGCCTGGAAACTTTGCACCCTTCAGCCCGATCGTAGCTGGAGACCCAGCTCTCATAACCACTGATGCAACATTTGAGTCTGTTTGAAACAGAAGCTGATATTTGTTCTCTGTGCAATAAAACTCACAGGAAGTAAGCTGAAACTAAAAATAGCAGCTCCATGGCTGCGCCTTCGACCAAGCTTTGTTAGGTTTCTCAGATGTGTTTGGAAAATGTTTCCCTGCTATGGGGGGTATCTAACTGTCAGGTTATTTAACTACCAATGATCTAACACAGAGAAAAGCATCAGGCCCCCAGATCTTTAAAGCTGATGAGCTGATTATTTGATGCCACGTATTCATCACCACTCCCTGTGAAAAATGGCTGTCCCCTGAGGCTCTGCCTAGTGAATCTGGGTGAGCTCCCTGTGCTTCTAATCAGTGCTGCTGTTGTTTTAAACCACAGATTAGAGCATCTGGGACAGGTGGACATGCAGACACATTTGTCTCCAGGTACCCGAGTCACACAGACTGCTCAATTTACTTACCAAGTGAAGCAGAAAATGTAGTGTCTGTCAATGACTCTATTTTTGTCCCCACTGGATGAGATTGTGTTGCTGCTGTGGGTGTGGCATGTTGTCATCCTGGCTGTAGAAGGTGTCGGTATTGAGAAGAGCTAAGGCTTGACCACCGTAGACGGAGACTGAAGTGTGTGTAAGATGAGCATAAGATCTGGTTGTTATAGTTGGACCAGGGCTGTCACACCCTCTGTCCTCAGCTCTGAGGAACTGGAACAAGAACAAGAAGTACTGCTGTTCCCACTTTGGAGTCTAGAAAGAGTGTGACAGGTGTGTCTGTAACTCAAGCCCTTAAAAGAGCCATCCTGCGATGAGTTGTCACTCTGCAAACTCGCTTTGAATCCACTCCATCTAAACTGTTCGGCTCTTCGAAAAAGACCAGCTGCTTTATGAAGTCCTCCACGTCCTTTTCTGTCAGATCAAAAAAGGGTAAACACACGAGGACGCACATACCAGTGCAGTGGAAAATGGGAGTTAACTATAAGCACAGAAAAGCTATCTTACCTAAAAAGAATGACAACATGCCTGTAAATCAACATATTGTGATAATCGGCATGAGTTTTTCAGTTATTCCTGGCACGTACAGAAATTCAGATGATGTGATTCTGCTCACGTAGCTCAAAGGTCACAGGGGGAACCTGATGTAAAGTGGTGTGGGGGAGAAATAGATAGCATAGCTAGCACTGGATGAATGATAAGATCTGTTGTGTCACAGGTATTTTAATGGCTCACACAGTGAGTACTAAATCTTGTCAACCTGGGGTACCCATCTCTTACTTGTGCTGGATAGCTAATATAAAAATTATATGTATGTCTTTATTACTAAATTTAGAGAGTATGTGAAAACCATGTCAAGAAATAGATTGGTTAGCACAAAGTGAACAATGATTCAACCTTTGAAACAGCTTGAAGGTCTAATAATGCTACAGTCACACTAGCTAAAATAGTGTTTTGTGACTGCATTCCAACGTGGAAATGGTTGGTTTCAGTCGGAACCTCATGTCCATAAATGAAAAATGACAATCAGCAACTTTGCTTTTATATGGAGCAGGCACATGCCCAACACATGTCAGTCCAGTGAAAATGTTTACTCACTCCTGCAATTAAGCATCATTAATTTTACCCAATGCACTTTTTTTTAAGATTACTTTGAAGTTTTCTCTGAGCTGCACCGTGTTTACGAGTCCTTCCGTGTCTGCTTATGGCACTGTCTCTGGGAGGTAAAAATACATCCCATCTCTGCTAACTACTGTACTGTAATCGCTGTCACGATAGAGATGAGAGAGACCAAAATAACCCAAAGTCTGATCAAAGGCAGCTGGCGCCAACTGTCCCTCTCTGCATTCAAGCAGAGTGAGTGTTAAATGCTGCTGCTCTACCTTAAGCTGCACAGTCATGATTAAAGCTAGAGGTTCCCCCCAGCGAGGTTCAGTGGGAGGGAATACTTTAATTAATAAATAATGACCCGGCCAATGATGCGGACTTTGCCGGATTTTCAGATCTTATCCAGGTTTTTGCATCGCTTGAGCTCAGTTCAGACCCATTTTATTTCGATATTTTTCTGCTGTGAAAACATTTCTGCTACTAGCTGAGCTCTCCTTGTGCACCATGGGTAGCAGTAATGAATGCTCTTATCATTGCACTCTGCTGCTGCACTATATATAAAAACTCTGCACGGGAGACATTTTGCCCCCTTTTCTAAGTTCTGTTCACCTCATACTCCATCTTTATTTTACCTCTGACTTGCTGTATTCAGTATTATTTCCCATTATTCTTTGTTCTCTTGAGGGGAAATAGAAGCAAAAGATGTATAAGCTTAACCAGAGAGGCCTTAGAGTCCCAGCCACCACTATTAGCTGTCTTATCACACTGCTTTTCTATGTGTGGTTGACTTGGTTTGATATAATCTTTGGTCCACACCCATCTTTTT
>VUQR01006733.1:1590-14812 GCA_015108515.1 Hemichromis elongatus | reverse complement strand
GTCATGAACCAGAAGTGGAGGGGCCCTCCTCGGGGCTTTGGTTTATGTAGTTGAGGTGGGAACATCATCAGCACAAAGATTCAAAGAGTTGTGAGTCAAACATTCCCTCTAAACTCGGATTGTTTGTTTAAAGGATGGTGGGGCCAGTCAGCTGGCTGAGCAGCTCTTCCTTGTGTAATGTTGGCTGGAAAGCTGTGGCTGTGATACTATCTTCTAATGCACACTTTGAAGGCCTTTGATCAGCAGTCCTAGAGAGCTGATTATCAGGTGCTGATTAAAGCTGAACGTTGGGCAGATCTACTGAGGTGAACTGACAATAATGCAGTCCTAACTCCAGCTAAAGCGGTATATCCAGGGGGTTTTCCCGGGCCTCATCCTTACTGCAGTTCTCTTGCCATCACCACCAGAGTCTGCTCTCTCTCTCTTCAGTTTTAACTTCTTGCCCCTTCCTGCTTGAGACCCTACAGATCCATGGGACACCGGTGCCCCCGCTGCCACACGACCCAGTTTTCCTCTGGAGGAATTCCCTCCCTCTTCCTGCAAACGCCCCTCCTCACAAGCCGGAGAAGGGAGGCCAGAGCTACAGTGGAGAAGAGTTGAAGGAGAGGGGAGCCGTCCTCTGTCAGAACACAGCACAGTCAGCCAGTAAATGAACATTTAGCCCAGGGATGGAGTAAGCGAGGCCAGGGCGGTGATGGGTCTAGAGTAGGGGCTCGCAGGGTAACATGTGGTGTCTGCAGTGTGCCTCTGACAGGACTCAGTCCTTACTGGAGCTGGAGTCATACAGCTGGTAAGTGTGTGCGTACTTGCTCTGAGTCCTTTAATAGCTGCTGGACACGTACTGAGCTTCTGATTTGGCTCTGAACGGGTCTCGTGATGCAGCTTGTACATTTCACTAATGGCAGCTGCTGTATTTAGGGGCCACTGCCAGCTCAATTGAGAAAGCATTAATAAATGTCCAGCAAAACTGCCGGTGCTGCTTATTAGATGAATTGCATTTAATGAAGTAGATTTTTGTGCCAGGTTGTAGCTACTGATGAAGCCCGCTTTGCATGAAAGCTGCTGATTTTCCCACTGAGTGAAAAGCAAGTGAATCCAGCTGAGTCACATTTTACTGTTCCTATCTCAGTGCCCTCTAACTCTGGTTAAATCAAGTTAGGCTTAATCTGCTCGCGATGAAACGTACAAGTGAGCGTGGATTCACGGCGAACGCAAAGGGAGGCGTGTGAGTGACAGGTTGGAGTAATTAATTCATCACTGCAGAGTGACACAGTGAGAAGAGACTTGGGTTTCTGAAGAAGTCACACAGCAGCACAGGGAGGATGTCTCCAGGGGAGGTGGTGACACCAGCGCTCTCCTCCCTCCTCCTCCCTCCCCCTCCACTGTCTCTGACACATCACCGCCCGCTACCAACACATCATTAAAATTCTATCAGGCGGCAATTTATGCACTGTCATGAGACTCTGAGGCACTTTGTGGGTTTCTGATTCGAAACGGCAGCTGTAATGAAACAAGAAGGAAGGTGCACCCTGGAGGATAGGCGGGTGCGATTGTTTGTGTTAAGAATTCAAGTTTTAACATCGCATCTGGCACCTCTGCTGGAAGGCAAGACCTCTAAACGTCAGGAAGAGGTTAATATTTAGAAATGGTGAAAAGAGTTGTGTAATGTCTTCAGTGGCTCCAGTGGAGTTTTGTGAAACCTGAGATTTGCGACGTCAGTGGGGTAATGTTAGCTTGAACCAGGAGACTGCAGTTTTATCATGGAAAATAGAAGAAGCGGCTGTTTATGAAACAGGGCGGGTCTAATGTGCAGAGCGTTCTCAAAGATTCAGCCACTTTGTAAATAAATAGTTCACTTTGGACCATTTCTCAAATGGACTTTCCAGAACAAAGCAACTCCCAAGGCCCTTTCTGTGGTTGTTGCGATATTATTGGATTTGTGTTATACAGACATGGGTGGCTGTTATGTTAATGCTTCCTTACAGCTTGTTACAGACATCCTGAGGATTTCAGAGAACTTTAGTGTCTAACTTGAAACCAGGAAGTTGGGTATTACGTGTAAGACCTTTGCAGTCCTGTTAAACACTTGTTATCTTATCCTTGACATGAATGGAGAGCAGTTCTCTGATCTCAACCAATTTTTGCAAAAGCATGTATTTGCAGTCAAACTGACTGTTTCTTAGTGAAATCCGGCATTAAGGCCCAGAATTATTTATTTGATCCCCTGACATAAGAGGAAGTTACTTTCTGTATACGGAAATGTAAATACAATTAACACAAACACAAAACACATAATACTGACCACTCTCCAGTCTCTCAGAGGAAAACGGAAAATACATCTATGTATGAGTGATGTCCTAATGTCCAAGGTTATATCTGGTCTGATGCTGAAAAACTGCTTCATGCATGTATTATTTCTAGGTTGGATTACTGTAAATAATTATTATCAGGCTGTCCTGAAAACTCCCTGGAAAGCCTTCAGTCGAGAGTTGTGACAGGGACTAGAAAGAGAGAGCAATATTGTCCCATAGTTGATTCTCTTTATTGGCTCCCTGTTAAATTCAGAATTAAGTTTTAAATCATTCTCATCACATATAAAGGTCTTGAGTAATAAGCCCTCAACTTTTCTTAAAGACCTCATGATGATGTTTCCCATGATGCACTGAGTGTGTCTTCTTTGTTTGCCTCTTTTCATTCTCCATCTTCACTGTCACACCACTATCCCTTTAATCATTAGTTATCATTAATCTCTGGCTCTCTTCCAAGTGTGTCTTTTGTCCTGTCTCCTGTTTCTTCCTGTTTAAAAGGAGTTTTTCCTTTCCACCGTCACCAAGTCTGATTGTTGGGGTTTTCTCATTATTATTGTAGGCTCTTTACCTTACAAGAGAAAGAGCCTTGAGGCGACTGCTGCTGTGATTTGCCATTATATCAATGAAATTGAATGGAACTGAATTATGCATGTCCTGCTTTAGCTGTCAGCCGTCGTAGTAACAGTGAAGTATCTGCACTCGGATGCTGCTGTTTGACAAATTAGATTATGACAACATAGTAGAAAAAAGGTTGGATGGATATATGACTCAAAGTAAGTATTCTTAAACTAATCAGTGTAAAAAAATATATATATAATTTCATACGTGAAACACTTTGCAAACATATATGCCTGCTGTAGGAAGAGTCTCCATGGGGGGAATTCTGCTAAGGATTAGGCTCTAGGATTAGGTCACATGGCTGTTAGGCATGCACATGCCTATTTGTCAGTTTGTCAACCGCATTCATGTTTGCTCTGCACTGAAACTCAATCAGAAATGTTACTCTGGCTAATGTAGGAATAAGATGGCTGTCACTCACTGAAATATGACTTGGGTGCTTAGATGTAAGGCTGAAATGTTCCACTGCCAACTGGATAACTGAAATAGAAAGAGCTACGCTTATGAAAGCAGTCCAATTATTCAACTGGCTGACATTTTGGAAGCTGTAGCAGTGTGTTAGGTTAAGACCAGATTTATAGTTAACACAAGAGGAGTCCCAACACGGTAACACTGATACACTTAACTCAAACAAGTAACAATGATCCAGGAACTTCCTGCTTCAGCTACGCTCCCCACAGTCACTGTTGCACCTCACTTTGGTCCAGCACTGATCCCAACACCTGCCACCCTGAGGTAGTGGAATTACCTCCATCAGCATCTCAAATACAGGAGTTGCCAATCCCAGTTTCCCCAGCATCTTTATGATATCTCTGTAGCAACAATATATAATTACATTGTTTTAGAAGTTTACAAGTTAATTGGCTACATGCATAACCTCTAATTAATGTGCATACAGTATGAAAACTGGAGCTATCTAGGAAAGAAAAACAGGGTAAACAGAGATCCTAATGCATTTTCTAAACACTCTCTCTCTCTCTCTCTAAATGCAGGGGTACTACCTCATATATGTTGAAATATAAGCAACATACTTGTCAGTCACTCTCATGCAACATAACCAGCTAACTGAAGACATAAGTGGCTTGAGTTGGGTGCCACGTTTCGAGCATGCCAAGCTCATCTTCCGTCTAACGGAATTGATATTTCCAATTAAGCTTCCTCTGCTGGAGCAGATGTATTACGGCCCGCCCTTCAGTCTAATTAAAGGACTCTCTCTGTCTGATTAGATAAGTTCCTTTTAAAATTAAAAAATGTGTTGAGGGTGCACAGGGAGGGGAATGAAAATGCCAAAAGTGGTTTCAAAATGAGCACGAGTGTCCAGCTTGGAGAGCGGGGACGTTTTCCCTAATGAGAGATATTATCGCATGACAGAGAAACTGTCGTTCATTACAGTGACTTGGCAAAATAAACATTATTGCAAACTATCCCACAGGAATGTGCAGCCTCCCAAATTTAAGCTATTGTTAATTTTAGGCACAATTTTTTTTGCAGTGCAAACCCGAGCTTAAAGATTCGAAGAAGGGCGAAATAGTTAACTTGGCTCCTTTCAGTGTTTAAATATCTGTCAACTCATTCATCTCACAGTTCACAAACTAACACAACCCTTTCTTTTTGTTTAGATGTTTTAAACAAAGCAAAACAGGAACACAGTAGTTTGTGGTTTGGGGACACCACAGCTGTTTTTCAGAGCTGTTCAAACTCCATACTAACCTGCAAGGATAGGAGCAGAAAGGCTTCCATGTCAGCGAAGCATAATTGGAACCAAAGTGGAACTTGTCCAAAGATTGGACTGAAAGAATAAGATTGCACATACAAATGGTAGAAATGGGCTTCTCAGATCGTGTGGTTCAGAGCAGAGCGGCTGCAGCATGGCCTCTGGTCACCTCCCAAGTGAGCGATGAGCATATATGGTCATTTTGGGCATTTGAACAAATGAATCATTTTTCCGATGTAGCTGTCTTATTCCTCAGCAGAAGTCTAACTCATGTGACTGGTATAGAGCGAATAAAGGCCCCTTTAGAACGATGTCAGGAATCATTAGTCTACGCTTTGACCCTTTCCTGGATGTCAAATCTCTTTCCTGTTCAAACTTATACTTTAGCCTTTATTATCGAATTTTGACAGTGTTACTGACTGTCTCACTCTTCATGCCCGTGCAGTAGCCGGTGTTATCTTTTACGAATCATGATTGCACATGTCGCTATCGACAACTTTCTGATATATGTATATTTCTCAACCTGGTGGTAGCTGGTGGACTCGTCAATTTGCTTTCTGTCATGCAGAAATAATCGTTTAGGAGATGAAGAGTAACAAACATGGATCCATGCTACAAAATATCAAGAACTGGTGAACAAATGTTACAGCTGTCATTGTCATCCAATTCTACTGCACTGATACCACAGAGGTTTTTAAACAGCAATTCTCTAGATACAGAAATACACCTACACACTATTTATAAGCAGCTGGGCTGTCCTTTAAGGTACCCCACATGGGCCACAACACATTAATGGTCAGAGGCCACGCTTTAGGCTATCTATTCTTCAGGCCTCCCCAAAGTGAGACCTCACCAAATATAACCAAAAATCATCATCATACTCCACATGTGGTGGTTTTACCCATTCTTACATGTTGGTGGTAAACAGATGGGCTTAATAAGTAGTATATAGTGATGTGCCTAATTTAGAAGTGAGCTTGACTGCAGTTGAAAGAATGCACTGATAGGAAGTGGCACTTGGAGTTGTACTATATTATGCCTGCTTTTGTAGTGTTGATTGATATCTTTCACAAAACAATGTATACACAAAAATGTGGTTACATTGTCTCCAATGGTTGCTGTCTTAATGATTAGTGCTAAAGAGCAACTCATATTCATATGTGAGAACAACAAAAGATACAAGTGTAGCATAAGAGGCTACCAGGCTTCAGTGCGATCTCCTTCTTGGGATTTTTTTGCAACAAATAATTTCCTGACTGTGTTCACAGAAAAATGGCATGTGCAGAAAGCAAACTCTTCAGTCAGCTGCACGCATGAGAAACATTCCAACATGAACATATCAGCAATCACCTGTTGTTGGACTGCCGTTTGCAGTTTAATCAAAACCACTGCATTTAAAAAGAGGCAGATATTTCATCTGCTGTCATTTGTATTTGGCTGCTTAGCTCTGTTCTGGGACCTGCATACATACGGTGACATGATGGCATGAAAAGAGGTAGATTGCAAAGGGGCATGTAGGCTAATGAACCCATAGTAGTTGCAGTAATGCTTAAGTAGTAATGCTTGTCTAACAGATGTTGAGGTGCTCATGTTGTAATATGTGAAGCACAGGTTGCTCTCTTAGGGTTTGATTCATGTTGTGGACCTAAAGTCATGTCTCCCAGCTGTAAGTCATTAATACCCATCAAAGCTAGCTAAACTTCCTTCTTAAACAGCTGTATTAAGCTAATAGATTACCTTTAATTGTAGCTCTGCCACTACTATTTCACCAAAGTATTTCAGCTCCTTATGGTAAGTTCCTAGTAGCTATGCTCTTCCGGTTTTGGTAGACATCGTCATCATCCAACGTGGTAAAAGTATGACTGTTAGGGAGCACAGATGTTATCATTATTATAGCCACTAAATTGTGAAATGATCATTTATTTCAAAAGGAAGAAGTAAATGAGAAGTAAAAGGAAGCCTGCCTATAGCAATGTTAAAGTGAGCCACACACACACATGACCGATATGGTGCTGTCGCCTCCAAACCTACACTTTGTGTTTTAGGTGTGTAGTGGACATGACTATAAGCAGTACATGAGCAAAAACTGATTTGCAACTACTGGAGGGAGGAAATGCATATTCACTTTGATTTAGGACAGATTCAGTTGCCATCTTTTTTTCCATCGTCAGCATTCCTCATTTCAGAGCTTCCTTCCTTTTTCATTGAATTTTACGCTTTTGAGTTGTGTTTATCTGCATTTTAATAAGCATTTAATATCCTTACATTAGCATCCAGTTCTGTACAAAGAAAATCTTTCTTAAATCAAACATTCATCAATGGCGAGGGAGATCTCACTACGTCAAATATTCAAAAAGCATTCAAATCTGTTTCTTCCTGTAAGACAGAATCTTTGATTCTTTATAGGAATACTTATGGAGCTGTCTTTGAGCACCAAATATATGGTAGGAAATCAGAACAGTTTGAGATGTGTGGAGAACAGCTGTACGTTGGGAGAACACATCTATAGCTGTTTGCAGTCTGGAGCGAGCCGGTCGGTCATTGCCAGTTTATCCAAACTGATGTTTGAACTTCTGTGAGAGAACAAAGGTCTGTATTGATCTCAATATTTAAGGCACTACTTCACATGCTTTAATCAGTTCTGACCTGGTGCTTCTTTGTTCATAGTAAGAGATTGAGTTTCTAATAATGTTGTGGTAATTTCAGCATTGGCGGAGTGAAAGTGTGTCTTTAACAGTCAGCTTTTATTCAAAGTCATTTCATTTGTTTTAATTAAGACAGAGTGCGTCACTCGTACGGCTACTCGGGATAGCCTGAGGTTGTTTCTGCTCTGCAAAGGGAATGTGTAAAGACGTCAGGCTGCACACTGACTGCTGCTATAAATTCACTCGCTTGCATTTATACCCTGCCAGCAGTATCAAAGTTCACTTTTTCCATCTGTCACGTGCTCTGTGCTGACACACACAAGGGAGTGTGTGCACTCAGGAAAATGACTAAGCAGACTAACTTGGCGTGATCTCCGTGTGTTTGTGTGCCGCAGTGTGGAAGGTGATGCTCCAGGCACTGAAGTGGGAGCTTCTGTGGACCCTAGTGTTGGCTACAGTTGTGTCCCAGTGACCCACAGCGGTGGGCTCGGCCCCGACCACCTGGACAGCCAGCTCTACGGGCACATCTTGCTGCCAGGCCACCCGCGGCCCCGACGGCCCAAGCTTCAGCACTCTCAGTCCATCCTCCGCAAGCAAGCAGAAGAGGAGGCCATCAAGCGCTCCCGCTCGCTGTCAGAGAGCTATGAACTCTCATCTGACCTACAGGACAAGCAGGTGAGACGGGAATGAACACACGAACTTCCATTTGTTAAAACCCAGAGTAATGAGTAGCTTGAAACAAAAGCAATATGAGCAGATGTGTTTAATGTTAGTTTTTTGTGGCACGTTAAAGGAGAATTATCTCCCAAAATTGCAGTTCCTTTCAACACTGCCAAGGTTTTTTATTGTTCTGGTTATCCAGCATGTAATCTCACTGTTTTGGTTCATTCTCACAGCCTTCATCAGGAGGCTTTTGTGAAAGAAAAACAAAACCCAATTTACTATAACCTAGTCACACTAGGTTATAAAGTAGCTATACACGTATTTGGTTGCTAAATAGAGCTGTTGGTGGGGCCTCGAACAGAAGTGAAGGATCCACTGAAACTACTCCAGTGCTGTTTTGTGTAAAACGTGTTTAAAGCATTTGGACTTTTGTCTAAACACTTGTTCATTTTTCACTTTCTGACTGATTTATTCTTAAAGTATAAAAAAAAACTTCCGTCAACATGAAAAACATTGCAACCTGTTGTATTGTATTGTTATAATGTTTTCATTCGTCTGCTGCCCACCACATTAGCTGTACTCCCCACGATGGCTTACGTGGTGCATCAAGTCCTCCTAGTTTGGAAGTCCAATTAGTTTGTAATGTGTATTTAGGGCCATGCAGACTGTTAAAGCCTTTCAACATATAAAAAAGTCATTTCTTTCTCCAGCAGTAGTAGGCATGGATGATTTGGTTGGTCTTCAGCCAAGTAATAAGAGTCCCCATGTCAATGAATTCCTCCATATTTTTCAGAGGACACCCATAACTTAATTGGCAGCAAAATTAGGCATCAACACAGTCAGTCGGTTGAATAGGAGTAAGTTGAGCGTTTATTGAGATTTGCAGCCATCCTCAAGTGCCCATTAGAGGAACTGAAGTTTTTGGCACTTTAGTATCGACTTGATTGTTCAGCCTTCGAGGTTGTGGCTTGACCGCAACATGGAGAGGATGATGGGTAATGGGATCATGTAGCGTGTTATCTGTAAGCAAGTCCAAAGACATAAACAGACATCTCGCCATTAAAGTGGGTTGCTGAGTAGAATTTGAGACTCTTGTATAAGGAGATTACTGGAAAATATGTGCTGGACTGATGTGCGTGAAGAACTGTATAAAAGATCATTTGGTGACTTTGGTGACCCCAGTAGAGAGCATCATTCCCTCCTTAGCTCTGTGTGTGTGTCAACCAAACACACTCGCAGCATAGTTTGACTATATCGAGTATCTAGAGTCTGTTTGCATTTATTTATGACTTCTATAGTTTCACATAGCTGAAACCCACAGAAAGCACCAAGAACTTAGAATGAGCCAGATAGAATCTTAAAGGTCTACAGACCACAGTTACCACACATACTGACAAACGTAGCTACATGCTTATCTGACTTGTTTATCACATGACAGATCAAACTGTCATTGTTTAAAATTGTAGTGTTTCAATAATAAATAGCATCTGAATGAGATCAATTTTAGTAATACATTATCAATAGGAAATGATATCACCTGTTAATCCTGTTGTCAGGCTGAAGCTTTTAATGGCAGTCAAATAAAACAAGTATAGTTTGGCCTTCATCCCATATAGCCGTCTCTGTGGGGGAAGGACAGTACAACCTCTTATTCAGCAGCTGTAACCTCTTGCAGTGAAACTTCCTGTCAGGTTTCATTTGTGGCAAATAAAAATATAATACAAATCAACTCGCTTCCTTGGCCTTCCCATAAAGAAGTGGTAAGGATTTAGTGTCATTTTTTTTACCCCTATGAGTCCATGTGGAAACCAGGTGAGTTTAAATAGTACAGGAATGAGAGGGGGGCAATGTAATTCAGCCCTGACATTATTCTAATCATACTGTTTCTCTCAAGCACTGCAATGGTTTAGCAGGATTTCTTCTTTTCAGTTTCACAGAAAAAAAGCCGTTTCTGGTCATCTTACATTTACGTGAATGAACTATAGTGGTCATACAGTTAGAAAATGTACTCTCATAAAACAACCCACCTGTACCTATTGTGCTTACAGGCTGTGGTGTAAAGACACATATTTTGTTGTGTTTTAGACAGAATGATTTTCAGCTGTTACTCCCAAGGTTTCATTCAATGAACAAAGCTTGTTTAGTTATTGATGTCATCACTTCTTAAATATAATGTGACCAAGTCTCTTTAATTAGACTGTGTGATCATAGGTAAAAGCATCTTTATCGTAACGATGTTATTTGAGTGTCAGACAAATATCTTTTGCCAGAGAGCTCAGAAATTTAGCTTTCTGGTATTTCTTATTTTTTGTTTAGTTTCTCGTTTTTTGCTTTTGTTGTACCGTTGCAGGATGTTTTTGCAAGTCACAAGTCTCGTAAGAATGTGTCTAAAGGGACTATTGGGAAAAGTGTGCCCTTGTGTTTGAACAATATCTTTCCAATACGTTTTCCTCACATTTCCATCTTGTCCCTACAGGTGGAGATGCTAGAGCGCAAATATGGTGGGCGTTTCATAACCCGGCATGCTGCCCGCACCATACAAACAGCCTTTCGCCAATACCAGATGAACAAAAACTTTGAGCGTCTTAGAAGCTCTATGTCTGAGAACCGTATGTCCAGACGGATCGTCCTATCCAATATGAGAATGCAGTTTTCCTTTGAAGGACCTGAAAAAGTCCATAGCTCCTACTTCGAGGGAAAGCAGGTCTCTCTAACAGATGATGGCACTAAAATTGGCACACTAAGACAGTCAGACCATGGTGGGGAGATGGGTGTGCAGGCCAAGACCCCCACCACACAGAGCGACTTTACAGATGCCATCACAGAACTAGAAGATGCCTTTTCAAGGCAGGTGAAATCTCTAGCCGAGTCCATTGATGATGCTCTGAACTGCCGCAGCCTACATGGTGAAGACAGTCAGTCAGAGCCAGGGAGAGGCCTCCAGGATATGGACAGAGAGGTCACCTGTCAGGTGAAACCCTCCCACAGCGCCTCAGAACACCGTAAACTCGATGAGATGACGGCGTCTTACAGCGATGTCACCCTGTACATCGACGAAGAGGAGTTATCACCACCCCTCCCCCTTTCTCAGTCTGTAGACCGGCCCTCAAGCACAGAATCAGACTTGCGCCAGCGTTCACTTAACTCCTCACAAGATTATTGGTCTCTTGCTCATAAGGATGAAAAGGGGGACACTGATACCAGTTGCCGCAGTACTCCTTCCTTGGAATGCCAAGAGCAACGTCTACGGGTAGATCACCTACCCTTATTGACCATAGAGCCTCCAAGTGATAGCTCAGTGGAGCTGAGTGATCGTTCTGACCGCAGCTCTTTAAAGAGACAGAACGCCTACGAACGAAGCATCAGCAACCAGCAGAGTAGCCCTAAACAAGTCAGCCACGGCCTGCCACCTCGAGGGCCTTCCAGAGAAGAAGAGACTTCCCGACATCGATCGCGACAGCTGGAGGCCCATCTGGCAATCAATGGTACAGCAAACCGGCAGAGCAAGTCGGAGTCGGATTTCTCAGATGGCGACAATGACAGCATCAACAGCACATCGAACTCCAACGATACCATCAATTGTAGTTCCGAATCCTCGTCTAGGGACAGCCTGCGTGAACAGACGCTCAGCAAGCAAACGTACCACAAAGAAACTCGCAACAGCTGGGACTCGCCTGCATTCAGCAATGACATCATTCGCAAGAGGCACTACCGCATTGGCCTAAACCTCTTCAACAAGTATGTCCACACCACTATAGAACAGCACTTAACAGATGATACATTCACACACTTTGGGTATTTAATGTGTGTTCACTTGTTTAAATTAGATGCAGTTCATTTCATATGACTTTTCTGTTTGTTTTTTGTCTTTAGAAACTCGAAATGAACCTCACATTAAAATGCAATAATGTTAATTGAAACGAGAGCTATCTGTCTGTTCTGCCTAAAGTGGAAACAAGCTTCAAACTCATTCTGCTCCACTTCATGCCGAGCACTTTTTTTGAGCCTGGCTGATTCTGTTTAATCATAGCTGATTGTGGATTTGGTTTCTTTCTGAGCCCGCCATTAAACGCCTTTTAATCATTTGTGATCAACACCGTAGAGAGTTGTAACTCTCTCCTGGCTTTCCTGCGTCCTGCCCCTCATGCGACACACATTTGGCTGGGGTTAGGAGTGCGATGGGATAATCACAGATTTGGAATGTGTCCTCACCCACTCCCATTTTGCCTCTCTCTTTTTTGGTCTCTCTTTCTCTACTCTTTCCTGTGTTTCTAGGAAACCAGAAAAAGGCATTCAGTATCTGATAGAGCGAAACTTTGTTCCAGACACTCCGGTGGGTGTGGCCCATTTCCTGCTCCAGAGGAAAGGCTTGAGTAGGCAGATGATTGGCGAGTTCCTGGGTAATAGGCAAAAACAGTTCAACCGGGATGTCCTCGAGTGAGTCTGCAGCAGATCATGCCGGTGTACTCTTTTGGAATATTTGTATTTGCAGATGAATCATTTCAGGCTTTTGATTTAAGTTGCCAACTATGCCAGTGCACAGAATGTTAGTTTATTTGCCTCCTGGGAACATAAATATAAATCATCATTTGGTTGCAAATAAGGTTGGCAGTTTGTAATTTACCCTCATTCACACTGTCTTTGGGGTTTCTAAGGACTATATAATGACTCAAGTTACATGCAGGAAATAAGCAGAAATGGAATCCACTCAGGAAATTGCGATGATGCTCAGATAAACATACAGATGCTCTTTATAGTTCCTGGGTTTTTTGATTCGAGAGAGTAGTCATATACTACTCTCCAGTCCTTTGTATCATTTAAATAGTGCTTCGTGCTTTAGACTGCACAAGACTTATCTTAGACACACTTGAAATACACCAGCTCTGTCAGAGCCTATTGAGATTCAGTGGAGGATAAGGCCTGAAAAGGTCCGCTGGTGTCAGTTTGACAGGCATAACTAAAGGGCTCCTTGAGAAAATGTCTATAAATCCAGACATGCAAGGTATCACTGCTCTGGGGTGCTGAGTCTCAATCCTTTTCTCAGCAGAGGAAGAACTAAACATTTCCTTTACTTAAGTAAGTGTCAAGTGAGCACAAAAACTCTTGATCCCTTTCGAGTCCTGCAGATAATCTGAAAAATCAACAGCAGATCAACTTACTTACTGGCAACAACCAATTTTGTAGTGATCCATAATCTTAAACTTCTAAAACTGTTCTTCACTTACATGGCAAAAAAAAAAAAAAAAAAAAAATTTTAAAAAATTTTTAAATTT
>VUQR01006725.1:53690-65521 GCA_015108515.1 Hemichromis elongatus | reverse complement strand
AACACCCTCTAACGACCATTGCCTCAAAACACTGCACTGTTTTGAGGCAGGTAAATCTGGCAGTAAAATAAATAACTGAATTGAATCATTAATTCGCCGAATTAATTTTAAAAAAAGCAAACTAATCCAATCTGATTATATGTTGATAATGTTTTCTAGCCGGGAATATATTTTAAAATCGGGTGTTTTTTAATGGAATCTGGTGTGATACATTCAGGTGTCTTTCCATTCACAAAAACCGACCCAAAAAACTCCATTCGTCAGCACGTAAGCCAAAATTAACCAACAAAAAAAGACACGCAGAGAATAAGAGAGATTGGTGAACTTACTTGTCAGCGAGTGTTGACTGTGTGCCACTCATTGGACTTCCCTTATGAGTTTCCGACGACTTCACCCAAACAACATTACCATCATAACCCCCGACTCTTCTGTACTAAAACTGCTTCTTCATTTCGCCTCCTACGCGTCCATGCACATCCCCAAAACGCTGCGGAGTCTTTACATCCAGCATGAAAGTTTAAAAACCAAAAGTAGAGCTCCTCGGAGACACGGGATGTGTGTTTTATGTATCTATGGGACGATCCAGCTGTTTAAACTCCAGCAGAAGTGATGAAATGAAATTCGCTTCTTTCAGAAAGCAACCGCCGTCTGCATCAGGAGATAGACATCTGGGGAAAAAAGAAAAAAAAAAAAAACCTCAGAGAAAACAGCCTGAAAAGGTTTTCCCCCTCAGCTTTTACATTCTCAGATTACCTCCAAGTTCAGAGAGAGAGGATCTCTTGTTTTTCCTTAGGAAATACTTCCATGATGACACTCCAGACTATTCCTGGTTTCTAGGGGAGAATTACGTCAAACTCTGGCTGCTGAATCCAAAATGAACTTTTTTTCCTCTGTTATTTGCGCGACGTCCCCGGTGTTGTTCACCGCACGGATGTGGACGGTTTGCGCTCTCTGGGGCATCCCGCTACGGATCTGTTCGCTAATTTGTGCAAACACTCGCAGTCGTTGCTCTGCGATGTGATGTGATGCATTTGGGAAAGAGGAAATGCTTTGTGCCCCCTCCCCAAAAAAGAAGTGAAAAGAGGAGGAAAAACACACCTTCCATAACGATGCGTTTAGAAGCCCCTCGGAGTTCTCTAAACTGTCCGCTTTATAACGAATATGGTGGGGGTTTTGTTTTACCTTCTCTAAAAGTGAAACATTTTCTGTACGGCACACTCTTAAGTTAATCTGATTACACATAGATACACATTACTTATGCATAATGGGAGCAATGCAGCAAAAGATCGGGTTTTGCAGATATTATGTGGAAAACCCTTTCACTTCGTTATTTCATCTATTTAAACTGCTGGTTTGTTGAACTTATTTTTTATAGCTTTAATGTATTAGCTAATGATTAATTTTGCTTTATGAACCTCCTGGCTTTAATAATCCATACACTCAAAACGTTCTGCATATTTAAATATATAACACCTTGACACAAATTAGAGATGGCACCAGAACTTTTATTCTGTAATTATTTCTTAAGATTTAAGCCCAGAGAGTTGTGCTAAAAGATTTAGATTAAAGAATTTAAAGATTTACTTCAGCAGCATTTCTTTGTCATATAGAAAAACTGAGATGCACTGTTGAAATTTCGCTCCTTCTTGTATTTGGATATCTCAGATAAACTTCTTTGCACTGACAGAGAGGGGGCACTGGATCACACTACTTAAGATTAAATTTGGCTCTGTGGCCCACAATATAAAATGAGTTTGACAAATGTAAATGGATCAAATTTTGTTATTGTCTTGTTATCTAAATGGTTTCTAATTTTATTTGTTCTCGAGTGTTTTTGCTGCCACTTCAATTCAGAGTTATTTAGTTTCCAGATCAATAACTGTTCAGTTCATACAGTATCATTATATTACAATATTTGTCTATGAATTGACAAAGCAACACGTGACAACAAATGACGTTTAAAAACAGTAAAAATAGAATAGAAAACTTTATAGTCATTGCAAATAAATTCGACTAAGACTGGGATGAGCCACTGAGCCACTCCTGCGTGGTGCAACAAGGTTGAAGCTACATACATACTTTCATGTGTGATTAATTAATCACATGTTACGCAAGTATGCCTTAAAACTGTTATTTTATGGAAAAAAAAAACATTAAGCAAAACAAAAAATAGCACATGCACACAATACAAAAGAGGCAGCTGGACCACAAAGTGCCAGAGTCAGTTGATGTCTGCAGGTCTGCAGCTATTCCACAGTAAAGTTTTCTGACATGAGCGTACTTAATATCAATAGAATATTAATGTATTACTATATTTATTACTGTCAATCTGAATGGGGCTGTTATTGAAATATTAAACAGGTGGTGGCCAAGGTGAGATCAGTGTTTTTACAACCGTTTTGGCCCTGCTAAAGTATCTTGTGTGTACTGTCTTTGATTTATTTGCTTATTTGACTTAGTTGAAAATATTACACTACATATTAAAGTTTTGTTTTTGTTTTTTTGTTTTTTTATTAGCCCGCACAGCACAGACTATAGATCTTTTTTTATTTTTTTTATTTTATTTTTTTTTATTGTGTGTGGTTCATCGTAAACTGGCTGATGACAGTCATTGGCGTACTTGCAATCAAACGCCTGTAGGTGGCACTGGTGCTTCTGTACAGAAGAAGCAGCAACAAGAATTGTTACACGAAGAAGAAAGGCATCCGTCCACAGGCCAACCACAGATACTTAACAGACAACATAAACATTGTCACATCTTTAGGCAGATCAGCTGTTTTAGCACCTTAGCTCCCGTTTTCTTTGGCACTTTCAGTAGAGATCTCCTTCACGATGTGGTAAACTATCTAAATGTCTTGTGGTCGGCCATGTTTATGGGGATGGCAGCTTTCCGAAGGCCTTGAAGTGGCACTGCTACCGGACGGTGAGACGTTTGGCTCATAGAAACAGCTAGGTTGCTAAGCTAAGCTAAGAGCATCCACTGCAAAGGTTTTTGTCATCAAGATGACTAAATATGACGCTCATCTGCTGGTACTTCATTCTGGGGGCATCTTAGTATGTATTGTGAGGTTACTGGACATATTTGCACCGCACTGGAAGCATCGCTGGGCAGTTTGATGAAGGCAGTATGCACCGTTCTTTTGCGGCGTACTACCAGAAATTGACCCAGAAAATGTAGCAGCAACATTTTTCATTGTTTATAGCGTAATGCCCGACCCAGAGAAAAAAAAATGCTTTTCTTTTCTAACCGTTTGCACTTTCAGTGCTCTTCGGCATGTAAAGTCTGCAATAGGATGAATTAGATTAAACAAAAGAAGAAATTTTATGTATTTTGTTGGCAGTGTTTATTGGTCGAGAGGCCCAGTGATGGGCGGAACACCGATTGTTAACTGTTTAGCTCTTACTGACATATTTGCAGGCTGGTCTGGAACGATCTAGCCAGTAGAGGCGTACACAGTCCCCGGCAGAAAGCACACTTTCTGGAGGCTCTTTATTCAGCTCTTTTGCTCTGGAGTAAAATGAACCAATCAAAGATGTGACACTAAAGTACGTTTGTCTAATAGCTGAACGTCTCAGTTTTCACTGACAGCTGTCTTGATGGGGCAATGCATGCTTTGTATGAGTCAAGTGTAACCGCTAGTTGCAGACTGGTTAACTGCAGACTGGTTTGCATCTTCAGACTTGTGCAGGTATTTGTATTAGAAATGCAAATGACAAGATGATGGTTTTTCCTTCTACTCCATCTGCAAAGCAATCCATTTGTTAAGATTATAGCATTTGTTTTTAATATAATTGTTGGCCATTTATTTACAGAGACTTGAGTATGTAATGTATATCCAATTTGAGTGGGCACACACATAATAAAAGGCACATTCATGAAACATGTTCATTAGTTTAAAAAGCATGCAGAAAAGTGATTCAAAAAATATAACCCTCAATTTAAAATGTGCTTTTGAAAGAAAGAAATGTAGTTCCACACTCTTAAATACACTCCTGTGAGCGTATATTGAAAGTCCTATGTTAAATTTAAGAGCAGAGGTAGCAGGACAAATGAACATCAGACAGTGGAGAGGATTGTAGTATGAGAGAGATTAATGGGCTATGTTCAGCCCATGGGAATGTGCTGAACAATCTAATCAAGAGCAGGTTATGTTCAGTTTTGGTTTAAAATGGTCTGGAAGTGCCACACTTTCTCTGCGTTGTTATTTCTGATCTGCATTTGACACTTTTTTAAGTCAGCTGACACAAAGAAACCCTGGATAGCTTAGCTCTCTTCAGTTAGCTAAGGTGGACCATCACACCTTTTCATGTGTTGACATTTGGTGTTTTTTAATAATATGCCGCTGTCCAAAGACTTTCATATTAGAGCAGTTGGTGCAGTAGATAAAGAATAATGAAGCAATGTATTGATGAATGGCTAACAGTGGCTTGGAGTAGTGAGGAAGACTAGAACCGTTGAGACCGTTTCCAAATCATTGTGTTGTCACTGTCACTGTTATAATATTGTTATTTATTTTGTTAAAAATTTGTGTTATCCATCTCATTGATTTTTAGATGTCGCTACATGTATGGCAAACAAAAGAGAAGCCGTTCATTTCCACATTTAATTACTGTCTACTTTGTTTACATGACAGACCTCATCAGAGTTTGACCTAATTTATATGGTTCATATAAAACAGAATCTGTTTTACCTTAATTTTTAGAAGTCTGTGCATTTCCCTGTTGTTTTTGGCCATTTGCTAAGCATAAATATATTTGAACTTGAGTAAATTAAATTCCATCCATCCATCCATTCGCTTCCGCTTAAACTTTTCAGGCTCGCGGGGGGCGCTGAAGCCTATCCCAGCTAGCATAGGGCGAGAGGCGGGGTACACCCTGGACAGGTCGCTAGCCTATCGCACAGCTAACACACAGAGACAGACAACCATTCTTACTCGCATTAAATTCCATATTATAATAATAGTCTTAACAGTTTTATTTCGGCAGTTCTGGTGATAATCCTCGTTGAGCTAACATGTTTTATATTCAGGAAAAAACCTGAATATAGCAATATGAATCTAGTGTTAACTTGCATTATTGCTCACTCTCTTCTCAGCCAATGATTCAGCTGGAGAAACCGGTGCTAGCTGGTACCATGCCGGTGGTGTGGCCCACCATACTTGACCTGGGCAGGGATGAATGCAAAAGAATTCTGCGGAAACTGGGTGAGCTCAAAGCAGAGAGAGAGAGGGAAAAAAATGCAATGTTTTCAGTGGATGTGATTGAACGCATAATCTCTTTCATGTCTAAAAAAACCTGCAACATTTACAGACTCATGTTTGTTTTGTGTCACAGAGCTGGAGGCATACGCTGGGGTAATCAGCGCTCTGAGAGCCCAAGGAGATCTGACAAAGGACAAGAAGGATCTGCTGGGCGAGCTCACCAAAATCCTTGGGTATTTTTTTTGTTTTTAATATTTCTTTTGTGTTTTTGCTTGCAGAGTTTGATTTATTTAAAACCAGCCTTTCTTTTTTACCCTTGCCCTAACAGCATCTCTACAGAGCGGCATCGCGCAGAGGTCCGCAGGGCTGTCAACGATGAGCGCCTCACCACCATTGCTTACCAGTAAGTATAGACAGTTTGAGTCCAGCTCTGTAATGTATGTGGAGGAGAGCAAAAGGGTCTTGTTCAGTTTTTCCTCAAAGTGTTCATTAGTCTTTTCCTCATTCACTTTAGCATCAATGAGCTAATTGGCTTTTTATTTAATCAACTTCTGCTCTAGTGCTTGTTAATCTGTGAGGTGGGGAGCATGTGGAAATATAAGCTTTAAATTTTAAACAGACCTTTGTTGTACCCCAACTCTGAGCCCCGGTAACTTTGGGGATTTATAATGTTTCCTCTCGTGCCGTCCTCTAATCAGATTTCCGTTCTTTTTCTTTTTCAGCATGTCGGGTCCAAACAGCTCCTCTGAGTGGTCCATTGAAGGGCGGAGGCTTGTTCCTTTGATGCCAAGGCTGGTTCCCCAGACGGCCTTTACAGTCACCGCTAACGCTGTGGCCAGCGCCACGGCCAATCAGAACGCTTCCCTCCTGCTGCCAGCTGAAACGGGGAACAAAGAGGGTAAGGCCAGAAACATTCACTTTGCATCAGACTCTGGCTGTTTTCAAACACTGTGGGAATTGAATGATGTGTTTCATTTCCTCCCTGTAGTCGTGGTGTGCTACTCCTACACGAGCACCACCTGCACCTCCACCAGCGCCACGGCGACCAGTGGCCCTATAGGAGCAACAGTGAAATCTCCACGGCCGCCCAGCCCTTCATCCAACGTGGTGGTGCTGCCCAGCGGCAGCACTGTGTATGTCAAAAGTGAGTGTCAGCCACATCATATCTACTTTTCTCTTGCTTTGGAAGGAAACAACGTGAAAGGGAAATGATAAATAACTTGAGGCGACTATTGAGATTTAGCGCTATATAAATAACATTAAATAGAATTTTCAGACAGTAGGCATTATTATTAGAAAAGTAATGGAACTGAAGTTATTCTCATTTCTTCTAGTCTGATCCAAGTCATAGCTTATTAGAAAGACGCACACATTTTAACTATGCATGTAACAATTCTCTACATCTGTGGTCCTTCTTACACTTGTATTTATTAAAGGGGATAAATAGGAATAAAGCACAAAAAACAGTTTTTCTTGCAGACAGGCGTTAGTCAAGCTTCCCGCGCTAACTCGATTAACGCCTTAGCGCCGTCCAGCCCCACACAAAGGCGATCCGCGGTAAGTCGTTACCGGAGATTTGCCGCGTTAAAGCGGGTTTGCGTTAACGTCGTTTTAACGTGATTAACGCTGACAGCCCTAGTTGTAACTGATGACAGAGAGTGCTGTGCTGGACTTGAAATCAGTTCTTTTGCTTGTGAACGTGTTCAGACTTGAAAGAAATTTCCAGCCCTCTAGAAACAGTTTCTTATTGAAATAAGTGCTGATGTCTTTGAGTAAAATGGCTAAACAACTTTTAAGTAATGCACTCTTCCTTAGCATTAAAGTGTAAGGTTCATATTGTTATATTTTTATAATAGTTTGGAGATGAGGAGGGAGAGACTGTGTTTTTTTGAACAAACCACTCTGTTTGCATATTAAAAATCGAACAAACAAAAATAAAAAAACTACTACTCAAGTTAAAGCGGACACTGCAGTGCTTGTTTATTTGTTACTAGGTCATTTTAAACTGCTGTATCACACAAGCTCAGGCTTTCCTAAACACCAGTGATTCACACACTCTCCCCACACTCCAGACTAAACTGGCTGGGAATGTGAGATCTAAGTTTCCTAAACATGGCGTCTGTTAGGATGTGTTGGCTCAGGTTTGACAATCCCACTGGCATCTGCTGCCGATTAAACAGCTGGTAGAAACAATGTGTGACAGGAGAACGTAGCAGGGGGAATGAGGCACAGTAAGTCAGAGCGTCTGTACATTATTAAAACTAAAGATGTAATTAAAAGGTTATGATTTATGAAATAATGAGTCATAGAACTGTGTAGAAATTTGCAGATTGGGATTTTTACAGTAGATTTTAATTCATAATTTTAAACCCATGAACTTTCTTTTATTTTTGGCTTAATGTTACATTTCTGTCACAAGCCAAGTACAGTCAGGAAAATAGTTCAGAGTCCATTCTGCTCACTGATTAATGGTTAATCTCAGTCATCTTGTCTTGATCACAGTCAGTTCTTGATAATCAGAAATTAAAAAGCAAACTCTTCAAGTGTATCTCTACTCAGTGATACAATCTCAATCATCCTTACTATTTCCCTTGATTTCACCTTTCAGGTGTTAGTTGTTCCGATGAGGACGAGAAGCCTCGCAAGCGAAGGCGCACAAACTCTTCCAGCTCGTCTCCGGTGATGCTGAAAGAAGTTACCAAGGTGTCCCCGGCGGTATCCAAGAACATCACGGTGCCTGTGAGTGGCAGCCCCAAGATGAGCAGCATCATGCAGAGCATCGCCAACTCCTTGCCGCCTCACCTGTCGCCTGTCAAGATCACCTTCACCAAGCCCACCATCCAGACGACGAGCACCACCACGCAGAAGGTGATGGTCGAACCCTACCTCAGCACGTTTCTCTAGATGCTGCTTCTGAGTTTAAACGTCTTGTGTTTCAACAGGTGATCATTGTGACGACTTCTCCAAGTTCCAGTTTCGTGCCCAACATCCTGTCCAAGTCCCACGCCCACAACAACGCCACCGCTGTGTCCAAGCTGGGGGCCACCTCTGTGCTGACCACACCCACACAAAAGCAGACGGTGGTTTTTCCAGCCAGCTCCAGCCCTTCCACGAACCCCAACACCATCGCTGTGACCACAGTGGTCTCCTCTACACCATCAGTGGTCATGTCGACGGTCACACCGTGTAGGTTCCTCCTCTGTGATCAGTTTTTCTGCCAGGTTCATCTTTAGACAAAATAAAAACATGTTGCCCCCAAAGGTGCCATGACAACAGCAGGGCTTAAACTAGATATTAATGAATCAAACAAACACCTGATTATTTACCATAATAATCATTTAATTTGGTTTTACTGTGCAGTTTTCAATGGCTCTCTGTCTGGATTGCGTGACATTAAACATGAATTTAAAGCAATATAAATAACTGTTTTGTCCACTTGGGGGCAGCAGAGATTAACAACTTAACATTTTAGCTAATTAAAGGAGTTAAAAATACATTTGAATGAATAAACATGTAGAGTAAAGCAGTAAAACTCTTACTTGGGAGACTAAATGTTTAATTCAGCTTTTTTCCCCCTTGATGAATCAGTTTATGTAATTATTAGTAGAGCTGCTGATTAAATTTCTGTTCACTTGCTACTCTAGCAGTAGAGTACTACTATTACTTGTTAGGAATGTACCTTATCTTTTCAGTACCAACTGAAGTCACTGGATAGGTTACATAATCTGATACTATCCATCAGTCTGCTGATCCAAAGGCCTTGTAGATGCAAGTCTTGCCATTCAGAAACATTATTTAAAAGCGGTCACCAGGACTTAAAAACTGCATACATAAGTCTACAAAATCTTATTTAAAAAATTCCTTAAAAAGCTTTGCTAAAAAAGTTATATTTTTACCACCATCCTTGTTTTTGCCAAATTCTCCAATTGAATTCTTCGAGTGCCACGTCCTCCTTCCATGATGTCTCTGGCCTAAGTTAACTGCTTAATGTCAACATGTCATAAAGACTCAAAACTGTCAATTTTGTCGGTTGCAGGTGGAGCGTCAGCTGGAGTGAAGGTCTCCACAGCCAGGCTTCCTTCACCTAAGACACTGGTGGCCTCACCCACTCAGATCTTGGCCCAGTTCCCCAAACAACAGTCACCCAAACAGCTGCAGCAGAGCTCGCCTTTAGGAGCGTCCGGCGTCGGTCAGACTCAGACCACCACCTCCTCACCGGGAGCCAAACCCACCATTCAGATCAAACAAGAGTCCGGTAACCATGAGCCTCTTTTCTTTGTCTCTTTGTCCTTTGTGTTTCAGTTCTCTATCATTTTATTTCATTTTAACCACTTTGCAATACCTGTTTCATACCCATTTCTCACAATTAAGCTCATATCTCTTTTTTTTTTTTTGCTTTTTGCTGCTGGTTAACCGTTTTCTTTCATATGACGCACAGCGGTTTGAAAAGAAATAAAGCACGACAGTGAATCTGTTCGAAAGTGAATATCATGATATCACTGCACTTCCGCATTTGTTAATGTGTGGTTTTTGTGCAGGGGTGAAGATCATCACTCAGCAGGTGCAGCCTAGCAAAATCCTGCCCAAGCCTTCAGCAGCTTTGTCCAGCAGCAGCTCTTCTCCCATCATGGTTGTCAGTAGCAACGGAGCCATCATGACCACAAAGCTGGTCACTCAGCCCACAGGTGAGTGGGGGTGAAAACTTGATGTCTGTTCCAGGAAAGGAGAGCTTGTGTGTAACTTAAAGGTCATCATTGTAACCAGAGTAAAACCATTGCTGGTAATGACAGTCATTCAGATTTAAGTAGCTTAGTAAAGCGCTTTGGGTGCTTTGAAAAGCGCTATATAAATGCAATCCATTATTATTATTATTTCATTATTATTAATTATAGAATATTTAAATGGACTTAAATATCTCACCACTAATGTGGTAGCTTAATTAAATCCTTGATGGAGACGCTCCTGTCGATATCTTTAAGTTAGAGAACAGTAATTTTGTATTCTTTGTGTAGCTACCCAGACCACCTACACGAGACCCACCGTTGGTCCCAATATCGGGGCCAGAATATCAGCCTCCAGTGGCGGGACCACTTATGTGAAGACCACCAGCGGCAGCATCATCACCGTGGTGCCCAAGTCTCTGGCCACTCTGGGAGGAAAGATCATCAGCAGCAACATCGTGTCCGGTGAGTCGGATGGAGGTCTAGAGCGTTTTCTGTATTGTTTTTACATTCGGTGCAGTTTCTCATCTGTTTTTGTTTGTTGCAGGCACGACGACTAAGATCACCACCATCCCCATGACCTCCAAGCCCAACGTCATCGTAGTGCAGAAAACCACGGGCAAAGGAGCGACCATCCAGGGACTGCCTGGCAAAAATGTGGTCACCACGCTGTTAAATGCTGGGGTCAGTTGGTCAGCACTCCCAAGAGTAAAATAAAGAAGTGTGATAGCATTCTAGCACGTGTGCTAAACTCATAGGAGCAGTTAACCTTTTTATAAAAGAGAGAAAGATTACTCTGTCTGTCAAGAGCTTAATTTAACATTATATGATATAATATAAAATGCTTGTTTAACAACGGATAAGCTGTAATGCAGAACTGGTTATTGGGGAATTTGAGAAAATGCGGACTTCCCGCCTATAGTTTATGTTTGCTTTCAAAATATTATCCCTGTTGTGTTTTTACCTCATTATTTACATCTTTGACACATTACCTTGATTAATGAATCCCTCATCATGTTTCTTTTGCTTCTTTCACTTTCACCACTGAGATTTACAACCCCCGTTCTTTACTTTACGTCGCCGCATTCCCGCTTCAGATTTTCCCGCTAAGTTTGGTATGTTGGAGCTAAGCTAGCTTGCTTTTGTGCTACCTAAATAGTTTATGAATAATGTGATGTCTGATATATTGTAAATGCGTGTGTGTATTATGATGCATTTTCGAAATGCAAAGATCTGCGACCCCATGAAGAATAGCTAAAGATTCCCATCAGCTGCAGAAACTAAACCTCTATTAGACATCTTTAGCTGCTTTAGTCATAGGACAGGATAATTCAAGAACAAGGAAAGCAGGATTTTCAGAAAAATTTCTAAAATGTAATGCCCGTTTTAATTATTTAAACTCTATTTACAAGGTTTTATTTCAACTTATAGTGTGGAGTAGGTGTTTTGTGTAGACTATTTGAAAGACGGTGGTTCCTGGACTTCTGGCTGCTGCCTTGTTGGTCTTTTAAACCTATATGTAACGTTAATGAGCTTGAATGGCTGCAATGCACAGATGGACAATTAAATCATTGGAAAAATTGAAATTTCAGTCACAAAGTCTTGAATACAAACTTCTGGTGTGGGCTGTACCCATAGCAGGTCATATTATTTGTCAGTCAACTGCAACAATATCAACAGGTACCCAACTCAAGTGGGGAGGTTCAGTTTGTTTCAAACAGCTGCTTAGGCTGCACTGTTCACAATAAAAATTAATCGTATCCAATTGCATGAGTTCTAAAAGTAATTTCAACCCCTATACAGTTATTGAGAAGGGAGAACCTAAGTGTAGAGACCAAAAAATATATTTTTGTGCGTGACTGTAAATAGTTTGGAATTTTAATGTGGGAGTCTCGATGGTAAAATTAGT